>JAADYB010000016.1:0-77362 GCA_023338075.1 Phytopythium litorale
AACACCGGACAACGAGGAATGGGGAACGCGCGCAGCGCCAGGTGGTCGTCCAAATATCAATATCAACAAGGCCTTTAGACCTTCGGGGATCCGTCCCGAGATTCACGTAACACCGCGGACACCGACGATGTCAACAAGGGCTCGCTGGATTTTATCCTTGGTTTGCTCGTCAAACGGCGCAAGGGACGCGAGGGCGACGGGCTTGTCTGGTGCGTATCCGCTGAACATCTTGGGCACTCTGTGATCATTGTGCGGGGTGTTGAATACGTACGCGAGTGCCTTGTTTATCGTTGTCATGTTCCAGACACCCCGATTGGTGACCCACTGCATGCTGGGTTATGACGAGATCTTCGCGTGCTGCGCTGCAGGGCGTCAGAACGAGTGCTACGTTAGCCTTTCTTGGGCCAGCAGGTACGGCGAACAGTCGAGAAGTCGATTGCCGTCGCTGTGGATGACTGAAGCTGACTTGCCTTTGACTGACGAAGCAGGTCCGAGCTCGTCGGACTCAATCACTGTCTCTGGGTGATCTAGCAGATCGATGAGCGGGGTTGACGGCGCGATGCGAAGCTTGGGCGTTTGTGCTGAAGTTCGGGAAGCTGGATGAGAGTTGTCGTATTCAGGGCTTCCTGCACCGCCAATGTGAGCACAAGGACAAGCAAGGGGCATGTCGCGAAGTCTGGGTCGGGGAAGAGCGAAAGTCCTTGCTCCTCGGCGGTCTTCACTCAAAGGAAGCGCACGAAGAAGACGTCGCCACCGCTGATCGACAGGTTCTGCTTACGGAAGTGTGTGAGGTTGGATGCGCGGCTGAACAGATACAACATCAGGCTCAGCATCGCTGCATTTTGCTCGTCTGCTGCACACAATGCATGCGAGTACAAATACACAACCATTTGCCTCAAGTACACTTTTGTGCATCCAGGTGGATTGTTCACTAACCCTCCATTCTGCTGCTTCATGCAGTACTTTCCCAGAGTTGTCACCGTCTTGAGCAGATGGGTCTCAACACATCGGTTTTGATCGTGGTGAACTGATCGTACATCCACATCTTTACCTGCTGGAAGTACTGCTTCACAGTGTTGGTGACCTTGGGCCGCTATCAAACACAAGATACATGCCGAACTTTTCCATCAGGGCAAGAATCACTTCAGGAGATGTGTTCCACACTATGCTCACGCGCACATACTCCCACTGAACACCCTCCAAATGCAGAAACTTCATGAAGTCATGCGGCGCAACAGCCACCGCCCGCTAGGTGCTCACCGGCGCTTGACTGCTCACCTGCAGCCCTGCCCTCGACATGCTTGCTCACAGGTGCTGAGGCCTCTCGGTCTTGTGTCATAGCGATCGGATGAAGGAGGTGTATCGAAGACTTGGCAAATACAAAAGTGATACGAGCACATCATGCGATTTGAATGGTCATATCTGTATTTTGATTGCTGCTTCCGACCAAATACGTCGGATCCGAGCCATACCAGACTCACCAATCCCTAACGCGTACGGATTGGTTAAAATTGGATTTGTAATGGCACATCTTTGGATAAAATGAGCCGATATCAATTGAGGCCATTGGATTGGGCAATATCACGTATACACAATCAAGTTTGATCGAGCCTTTGGCAATATTTATCTATATTCCTGAGGTTAACCTGACGTGATCTATCTTTTGCACGCTTCAATGTTTAAGTTTCATCATCGGTCCACGACTCAAGTACAATACAACACCACATCCATACAAAATCGAAGTAATTTTAACGACGTGTCGATCGTTTTGGCTCGAAAGTTAATATAGGGGCCAACATTTTTAGACCTTCACAATGAATCACAAGGAAATCGCGACAAAAAACGAACCATTTCGATCAAAAAGCAACAATAACACACAAGGTGGTACTTTGAACTGACTTCAGTGTCAAACACAGGAGTTATCCACTGCTGAATACACGGATTTTGGTTGATCAGTCGTCTTTCCGACCGCTCAGTCTATCACCCTGTCGAAACCTCGACAAGTGTATTACATTCTTTTGATAGTTTTACATACAAAACACAAGACAATTAAATTGTTACGGCTAGGCAACCCGGATGAGGGCGGGTGTCATGATACGATCCATGACATTCGTCCCCCCAAGTGTGCACTTTTCAAACCGAGTGTTCAGCGTTTACAAAAACTATATTTATCACGCGATAGCACATCCAAAAATGAGTATAGCTTCAGAGATTTGAAGAAACAACGTTAATAATGAAGCCAAGCGGATTAAAATAATAGTTCCCGACCGATCAAATGATTCCCAAATACAAAGAACTTGAGTCGTGGACTGATAATTAAAAAAGGACTGTCGTGATTTATTCGGGGCCGAACTGCGTGATTTAGATATAAATATGGGTTTGATGGTTTAAATTGAGTGACTATTTTGCTGGTTTATTTTAAAGCGATAAGGCAAAGTTGGCGGTTTTCACAATAATAGCGTTTTTGTGTGCATAAAATCGACAGTTAGATTTATAATTCTCACCAAATTTACGATCGATACGGTAGTGCTGTTTTTTTAATCAAGATTACATGTCGAGCCATGAATCGGTTCACAACACTAACATTTATTTTTGCTTATAGCGATTTATCTACCCATAATTTGAGCTGCATTCTCAAATGTTTCGAATGAACTCCACATCAAACACGACCTGAAAAGCAGGTCTTCTCATCGGTAAAGCAGTCAAGTGTTGCTCGTTCCTGAAGCCAGGTAAACCGGTTGATGTTACATGATATATTTTTGCAAAAAATAGCTAAAATAATGCATTTACGAAACTGCTGTTATCTACTTTTTATTTTTGAACTATTTGTTTTGTTTTCGTGTACAAATATGAAAAGCAAAACTAATTGAATGATCATCTTTTATGTGGTGCAACACCAAGTGCAAGGAATGCTGAAGGCGTTTGCGGGCGGTTGGAAGTTTTGGCGCCAGCTGCAACGCGATGCGAGGTGACGCGCAGCGCGCGGCGCTGGCGGGGCTGCACGCCTTCCTGGACGAAGACGGCGCCTTCACGGGCTTGTTGGAGCGCCTGGAGTGCGGCGTGCACCGGCGCCTCCGGTTTGCGCGCGTGGCGAGGGCGGAGAAGCTGGAAGAGGTGTGGGCGTTCCTGGAGTCGGCCGCGCAGCTGCTGCACTGCCACCTCTTCTTCCAGCGAAAGCTGCGCTGCCTGGCCGACAATGGCGTCAAGAATGGCGACGCGCTCGAGGTGGCGGACTGCGTGCGCCTAGTGGACGCCCTGGACGACCTGCTGGGCGTGTGCCGCGTGCTGTACGGGCGGCAGTTCGTCGCAAGCGCCGCGATCCAGTCGGCATTTGAGGACGCTGCCGCCGCAACCACCGTCACCGGCGGCATTGCTGGTGCCAGCGACAGCGAGAGTCTCAGTACGGTGATTTTCTCCGAGTTCCTGCGGTCCGAGCAGATGACTCCGGAGGCCCTGGCCAACAGCGCGCTCTCGAGGTTTAACGCCGTTATCGAGTTCGTGGAGGCGCTGAGCAAGGCACTGCAAGACTCGGACGACTGCGACGCCAGCGAGAGCGGTTGCTCTGGTGAGGCACCTCGACTTCTGCACATTGCGCAGGAGAACAAGCACTTTATCCACCTCGTGCAGACGGAGGTGCGCGAGGAGCGGGAACTGATCGCCCTCCAGTCGCAGTTTGTCGGCGACAGCGCGCACGAGTTCCGTGATCTGTCGGGCAGAAAGCTCATTCTCCAAGTGGACGTCCAAGTGGGTGTTTACGGCGACTCCGTTCAGGACAACACACGTGGACAGCGGGACCTGGTCGCTCATTGCTTCCAGGACGGGTGCCTGGTGCTCAGCGAGCGGGTGGAAGGCGGGCGGTTTAGCATCCAGCACGTACTGCGGTTGAGAGACGACGCCGTGTTCCTCGAGCTCCTGCCCGACCTCGTGGCGGAGCAGCGTAAGATGCCGGTCGGCACGTTTGTTCTCATCACGGAAGGTGAGAGCCGTGCATTCTCCATCCAAGACGAAGCGACTCGGCAGCAGTGGGTCGACGCAATCAGCGGCTTCTTGCTGTCGAATGATGCGCGCTCGAGAACCCTCGCTAATGAGCGCGCGAAGGAAGCTCCAGAGCTGCCAGATAATGTGCGGAAGGGCGTGGGAGGAGCTCGCACCGTGTTGGCCCAGTTCCCGTCTTTCCACGATGACCCGCTGCCTGGCGTGTTTTGGCTTTGCAGCAGCGATCGCAAGGAAACGGCTGCGGATTGGCAGCTCGTGGAGATAGTGCTCGTGGCTGAGCACTGGCTGGTGGTGTTTTGTCTCGATGGCTGGAAGAAGCACTCGCATCTGCTCCACATGGATATGGCGCAGCCAGGTTCGGCAATCAACGAAGACCACAGTGGTGACAAAGAGTGGAGCCTCTTAATCTCGAGCACTGGTAGCGGTGGCAATAAGGGTAGCAGCATCCGGCTGGTGTCGAAGAAGAGGACGCGCATCGACTTTTGGTTCGACCAAGTGGCCAAAGTGATCGCTGAGCACCAGGCTGCAGTCGAAAGAGCAGCACGCACTGACCGCAGAAAGAAGACACCCAACAGCGCATCTCCTGACGGGTTTATCAATGCGCGCGCCAAGAAGCGACGAGCAAACACGGTGGTCGTTGGTGGTGAACCAGCTGCGAGCGTCGCCGCGGGTGCCTCTGAAGAACCCCAAGCTGCAACCACCTCTCGCGGTAGCAAAAGGACACGCTCTGATCGCCCATCGGCAGATGAGAAGTCTGCTACAGAAGCGCCAGCGCGTGGGAGAAAGAAGCACAAGAAGCCGGTGCTTGACGAGGTCGAGGAGCAAGTTCAAGATGAGTGTGACGGGGAGGCGGAGTCCACGAAGGATGAGACGGCAAAGACTAGCACACCTGCGCCAGTCGTGGCCCCAGCAACTCCGAAGAACCCGAAGCGGCGGTGGATGAAGCGCAAGTCAGAGGATCCTCAAGACACTGCGCTCGTCAACACGCCCGCGAGCCAGCCGAGTGGTAGCGCCAGGCAGAGCACGAGTGAGGATTCATCCGCTGCCGATCCAAGTCCATCCGCCAGCGCAAAGAACGAAGGGAAGCCTGCTGCAGGCGCAGAGAGCACCGCCCCTGCCGTGCGGATCATTCTGACGGGCATTGAGGCGTCCCCGGCTGTCCGCAAGAAGATCCGATCGATCGCTTCCGCCGAGTACGAGGAAGACATTGAGCGCGCGACGCACGTGATCGCACCGAAGGACACGCTCAAGCGCACCGTCAAGCTCCTGTGCGGCATCTCGCGCTGCGCTCACGTGCTCGACGAGCGCTGGCTAGACGAGTCGGCACGCGTCGGAGCGGCTGTGTACGAGCGGGCACACTGTCTCAAGGACGCCAAGGCGGAGGCCAAGTGGCACTTTGACCTGAAGAAGACCATGTACGACTTCACTCCCGCCCAGCGCCGCGGGCTGTTCGCAGGGCACACGGTGTTTATCACGAACCACAAGTCGGTCTTGCCACCAGTCAAGGACCTGGTCAAGATTGTGGAGTGTGCCGGTGGGAAGGCGACGACCAAGGGCACGGCCGGTCCCAGCGATCTTGTGATCACGAGCGAGACGGCCGTCGCCGTCGCGTCCGTCCAGAAGGCACTGGCCAGCGCCAACCCGGAGCGAATCTACTCGCCCGAACTGATCCTGAGCAGCATCCTGCAGCAGCACATCGACCTCGATCAGCACCGCGTGGTCGTGTCCAAGGGCGGCGGGGTCAGCGGCCGGCGGCGCAAGTGAGCGGTCAAGAGGCTTCCGTGAGGAGGGATGTTGCATTGGTGAAAGGAAGGGGAGCGGCGACTTGAACACGAAACACGTTTCGTCACGAGGAGGAAACGCTTGAAGCAGCGCGGAGGAATTTCGCCGTCGTTGACTGGCGTTCAGTATACGCCATGACGTGCCCAGATGTGCTCCAAAATGGCTACACTTGAAGAGGCAGGCAACTTCAATGTCAGAAGGCGAGTCTTGAACTTTTGGGGCCGAATTTTGCCGCGCACGGCAACGTTCACATTGCACTTGGGGGATCGACGCACACGTTGAGAAGAGAACGCGTTGCAGGCGAGTCGAAGGCATTTCTTCCGGGACTGTTGACTTTCGAGTCTCAGTCCGTCGCGGAGGTTGGCTCCTCCAAGGAGAAGGAGAAGGAGCAATGAGCAATAAGGAAGCTCCTCTTTTGAAAGAATGTGACGAGCATTCGAGCGCTCTGATTGGCTTGACACGGTGAAAAGCATCTCCGTCGGGACCCGCCACGTCGCCCGCGTCACCGATCCTTGTTCAGTGGCTCCAATTTAGTGCAAATGAAGCATGCTGATTGGTCGAGTTGTCGTGCTATTTCGTCGCGTAAAACCATTCTCGTATAGTATCCATTTTTATAGTATTTCGCGTTGTTGAAATATATAGATTGTAACAGGGTTCGTAGTTTAAGGCTCCTTAGAAAATTCAAGTGAGGAAAGATCATCTGTTAAAGGTCTAATTGTTTACTTCCGAGATATCAGATCTTTCGAATATTGCGGAGTTTTGGATCTCTATGTATCAACACAAACAGGTTTCTCAGCATAAACGCCGCATATTCGGTTGTGTGGACCACATACTGCCACAGCAACCATATTTTTCGTACTTAATGGGTGAAATTTACGGTTGGTCATAGTATTGACCTGTCGTCACTGTTGTCATCTTGAAGTTCGCATAAAAAATGCAGGTTCGTGTCTTTGCCGAATGCACCCCTAATTCGGTCGCTAATTCGGTCGCTAATTCTCGCCCCATGGGTGAAGCGCAAGTGGGACGCGGCGTTCTCAGAGGCGGGCCGCCCAACCACACCGATCGATCGATCGGCTCAGACTCGAATTTGCCACACGACCGGCAGTCCGTCACCACGACCACGACCCACGCGAGCGACCCCTGGAGCATGACGTCCGCGCGGACGAGCGCCTCGGTTGGCGCGCATTCGCAGCACAAGCAGCAGCTGCGGCAGCAGCCCAAGGCCGCGGGCCCGCCCGCCAGGTTCCCGCGCCGCCGGCACACGTACCCGCGCGCGCGCTCGTGCCTCCGCGCGACGAGCGCCTACTGCGGAGACGCGGCGCGCGCCGGCTCGCGGCTGGAGGAGCTGTCGGCCACGCGCATGGTCACGGTGCGCTTCGGCGACGAGCCCAAGAAGTCGCTCTCGTTCGCTGACCAGCACGGCCTCCACCTGGAGATCCTGCGCGAGTTCTGTCCGCTGGACGCCCCCACCGAGTTCTGCGACCTGGAGGGCGACGAGCTGCGTCTGCGCCGGCGCCGCAGCGGCAGCCTCGACCGGTGGGCCGCCGACGTGCTGGCGCGCCAGCACCTGCTGTCCATGTGCGTCGTATCGTGCTCGCTGCTCGGCGCGGCGCTGCTCGGACTTCGCCAGGCCTCCAAGTAGTTCGGCAGGCCATCAAGTAGTCGGGCAGGCCGTCAAGTAGTTCACCAGGCCTCCAAGTAGTTCGGCAGGCCGCCAAGTAGTTCACCAGGCCTCCAAGTAGTTCGGCAGGCCGCCAAGTAGTTCGTCGGCGTGCATGTCATCATTTATTATTACCATGGAGAACGGAGCCTTCGCGGCTACCTCATTCCCCTTCGCCCAACGGTCGGCTGATGAATAAATAGAGAGACGCGCTCTCTCGTCAGCGGTGCGAGTCGTCGTCACGCAATACCTTGTTCCAACACACTGGTTCACTTTTCGCGCCTGCCTTTGCCGCCGCGAGATGCGCTCGCAGGCAGCTCAAGGCGGTGCGCAGTGCGGTCGACGCGCTGCTGCAAGATGCTCGTCAGGATCAGCTCCGGCGTGAAGATCTTGTCGCGGTCGGCAGCGACGAGCGTCTTCTGGACGGACGCCACGCCTACCGCCACCTCGCTCGTGACGACAATGTCGCCCGGCCCGGCGCTGCCTTTGAAGCTCGCCTGCCCGCCGGCGCACTCGACGATCTTCACGAGGTCTCGGACCGGCGGGAGGACCGACTTGTGGTTCGTGATGAAGAAGCGCAGGCCCGCAAACAGTGCGCGCCGACGCTCGATGGGGACCGCGTACATGGTCTCGCGCAGGCTGAACCCCCACTTGGCCTCGGCCGCCTCGTCCTTTAGGCAGAACGCCTTCTCGTCCACGGTCGACCCCATGCGTGCCGACTCGTCCAGCCAGCGCTCGTCCAGGATGTGCGCACAGCACGATATACCACACAGCAGCTTCACTGTTCGCTTGAGCTGGCTGCGCGGAGCAACGACGTGCGTTGCGTCCTCGACGGCCGACTGGTAGGTTGCCCCCGCGACGGCCTTGATTTGCTTCCGTATTGCTGCGGTTGGCTCCAGACCAGTCAAGACGATGCGGACCTCGGCACTCTCGGCACTCGCAACACTCTGTGGGGCGTCACTAGCCGACTCGGAGTGCACCGACGTCGATCGAGATCGTGCAGGGCTCGGCGTCGGTACGAGTTGAATCCGTCGGCGAGACTTGGGTGGCAGTGACTGCGTGGATTGATCTGGCTCGTCCTGCTCCACGGTTGCTTGCGAACGCAGTTCAGCACTGCCAAGACGTATGCGCTTCAGCTGAGAGCCCCCGCCGCCGCCTGGTTTCTGTTGCTGGCGTTTCAGCGACGTTGGCCTCTCGAGAGTGCGACTTCGGCGGTCGCGCTCAGGTGTTGAGAGAGAGCGACGAAGACCCTGCTGGGGAGTGTCCGGAGGTGCTGAAGCTGGAATGTTGCTCGGTCCTGCAGCGTCTGGCGCAGTATTCCTGCCATCGACACCCTTCTCCCCATCTTCATGCTCTGGCTCCAGCTCCGTCTCCCCCCCGCTGCTCTCGGACCCGTCCCGCCAGGAGTTGGCAGGAGAGGGGCGATATGAGGAGTGCGGCGTGTACACCAGCGACGTGGGCTTCTTGCGCGGCTCGTCGTCCTCGTCCGGACGGTTGAACAGGTTCGCGAGCGTCGAGATGCCGACAGCGCCGTCCTGATCCAGCATGTCATCCGACAGGTCCGAGTCTGCGCCATCCTCTGTCGACGCGTCGGCATCGGCACCAAGTGAGATGGCGCGACCGGCAGCGTCCAGCGAGATGTCTTCCTCCGAGATCCTGCCGGCCGCTGCTCGAAGCGCAGCTGCCATTCCGCCCCATCACGTTACCACGGACGTTAGGCTCCATTCTCCAGCGTGCTGCCGTTCGTAGCGGAGCAGCAGGACGCACCTTCGTGGCCTTGGGACAAGGACATCATGACGATCTGCGTCTCGTCCTCGTCGACCTCCTCCGCCTGCCGCTCCGAGCGCAGCCCGTCCTCCTCGTCCAGCCCTGCCGCCGGGTCGGCCACCACGAACACTGGCGCAGCGCTCTCACCCTGCGTCACCACCTCAGTCGCTGCCTGCGTCGCTACCTGTGTCGCTACCTGCGTCACCGCCTGCGTATCCGCCTGTGTGTCCGCCTGCGTCGGCGCCTGGGTCGCTCGCTGTGTCGCCGCGTCCAGCTGCGTCGCGCCCCCACTGCGCCGGCGACGGCTCCACCCGCCCGGCGCGGAGCCTGCGGGCGTGTCGCGGAAGCCCGCGGGCGTCTCCTGGCCCGAGTCATCGCCGGCGGCGGGCACGAACACGCCCTCCATCGGCGCCTTCGCTTGTGGCTTCACTGTCGGCTTCACAATTGGCCCAGAAGTGCAAGCCTTCGAACCGACAGCTCCAAGCACAGCCTCCGTGAACTAATAATTGATTCGCAATGAACCTCTACAACCTCATACAAAGACACTAGTACGAGGGATTAGTCAATATTGATCAATATATAGTCGTTCAAGTGATTCGAGTGCCCATCCAGGTCACTTCAACTCGGGCAGCAATGGCGCGACGACAGCCTGCAGGGCGTCGCGGTCGCTGGGCGAGCGCATGTCCAGCTCCCAGCTCTTCTTACCTCCGGTGAAGGTGAAGGTGACCGTGTAGCGCTGGCTGCCGCTGCTGGTGAGCGAGGACGCCGAGCGGAAGAGGCCCCTGCTCGGACTGGCCCGGCCGCCCTTGCCCCAGTCGACCGCGGTGACTTCAGCCAGCGGCATGACCACGTCCTTGCCGGACTTGGGCGACGTGGGCTTGGTCGGTACCACCCGAAGTACCTTGGGAGAGGCATCCACCGACAGAAGGAACGGCGCGCGACCCCCAGTCCAGGTCGGCTAGCAGCACAGTGGCCGTGAGCGTCACACGCGTAAGAGATGCATGCATGCACGTGCTGGAATGCCCGACTCACCATGGTGACGGCAAAGCTCGTCTTGGGAGCGCGATCCGACACTGGGCTCGGTGGTTTCTCCTGGAATAACCGAGAAAGGTTGCTGCAGTGAGTCAACAGCAGAGATCAGCGCCAGCAAGGAGTCCACTGGTCGCCTACCGTTGCCTTGTCTGCATCTGCTGCGCTCACAGATCGGGACGCATCTAGCGGACGGATTTCCAGCGGCTGGAGACTCAGCGGAGCGGGAGGCATCAAGTTCTCTCTAGTCGGGCCCAGCGAAGACTGCTAGGCGCCACGAGCACAAGTTAGAGCGCGTCCCAACTGGATATTTACCCACAACCGCATCCACCTTGATTCCAACCGAAGCCACTGAGGAAGCTCGCTGCAATGGAGTCTCCGCAGACATTGGGTTCCGCGCCGTCAGCAAGCTTGGTGAAGCTCCTCCTTGCTGGCTTTCCTCATTGCCTGGCGCGCTGGGGAGCAGAAAGGTGAGCGTTTTCTGGATACCGGCAAACTCCTTCAGGATCGTGGCCACGTCATGAAGGGACAGGACTCGGAGGTCGACGTCCTCGAGGGCAATGAGCTGACTGCCTACAGGAATGCCACCTGCAGCGATCTCGCTGGGCTCTGTGGCTTGCGTGAACCCAGAAATGATTGCCTTCTGTTGGGTCGAACTGGCGAACTCGATGCCGAGAGGAGTCTTGGTCACAATGACTCGCTTCAGCAGTCGATTGCGCTCCGGGCTCAGCATCTGGGAGTACGCAGCGGGCGTTGTACTGAACGTGATGACTTTCTCGAAGCTGGACAGTGACTTCAGCAGATTGGTTACATCAAGCAAGCCAGCGGACGCAACGTCGAACCCATCGATCGCCAGCAGTTCTGAGCCAACGACTACGCCGCCGTGCTCGCACACGATTGTCGGTCCACTCTTCGGATCCCGGTTCAGTCGATCCACCACGACGCGACCGCTGACGTTGCTCTTGAGATCGATCCCGAGCGGGCCGGGTGGGATGCGAATGCGGATCTGGCGGACGAGAGGGTTGCGAGGGTCTTTCAAGCCCATTGCAGTCGAAAACTGGATAGCTTTGGGCTTGTCCGCCATTCTCTTCAAGATGCCGGTCACTTGAGCCAACGACAAGCATGACACATCCAAGCTGTTCACCTGGTGAATGGTGGCGCCAATTGGCACTCGCCCAGACTGCTCAACAGCGCCAGGTCGGTCGTCAGCCATTGGGAAGAACCCGGCCACTCGCGGTACCTCCGGATATGAGCCGTCAAAATCCAGCCCGAGCGGTCCCGGCGGGACATTGACGCGAACGGATTGGGATCGCTGCTTCAGACGCTCCATCAGAGACGCGTTGCCGACGACGATGTCTTTCTCGTGGTTGCGCAGCTTCATCAACAACTGGGATACGTCGGCGAGCGAGTGCTGATGCACATCGAGCTTGTTGATGGCGATGACCAAGCTGCCAGGCAAGAAGTGGGCACACACTTGAAAGGCAGGGCGATTGGCATCAGCAGGGGTCGTGAACCCAAGGATAACCGCGTGGGTTGCGCACTGACTGTCGAGATTGAGCCCCAGAGGTCCAGACTCGAGGTGGATCTTGTGGCACTCGGGCAGAGCTTTCACGGCTTGTCGCGAGAAAACGAGCGTCATGGGGGATGCAGTGCTCGTCAACGCCTCCATCACCTCGCGGCGTGGTGTGCGCGCCACATCGACCGAGTTGATGGCGATGAGACGATCGCCTGCCTCGACGGTCGGCGCGAGTGTTGAGTCAGACTTGGTGACCGTCCAGCGGAACAGGTCAGCCTCATCGAAACTTAGCCCATGCCAGCCCGCGCAGCTCTTCTCAGTTGTCACCGCCACAAGATCCACGCATGATGCTGGAGCTGCGCGGTAAAGCACGAGCTCCTTCTCTTGGTCTCTCACACTCGCCAGCATGGCTTGAATCTCCTCTCGCGGAAGGCTGGACACGTCCGAGCCGTTGATCGCGACGATTTGGCATCCACGATACACGCGCGGGTAGTGCATCTCGACCGGCCCAATCGACCCGTCTGGAAGTGGCTGGAACGCTCGGATGAATGCGCCGTGCTTGATCGAGTCGTCGAGCACCAAGCCGAGAGGGCCGCTTGGACCGCGGACGCGAGCGAGCTTCTCCACGTCGTACCCGCCGCAGATGCCGCTGAAAGGGGAGCTTGGAGGGATGCCGTGATAGCGAGCAAAGGTAATGCACCGAGCGTTGTTGTCTGCGAGCTTGCCTAGGCGCGAGATGACTTCTGCCAGCGAGCAGTGGACAATGTCTTCGCCTTCAATCTGGACGAGGCGGTCGCCAACTCGCACTGCGGTGCGCCAGTCGGAGCCGTGCACGTCGCCAAGCGAGTTCGGATCGAGTGCGCATACCACCGCGAAGCCCGAGTCATTCTCGCCGAGCGAGATGCCGAGTCGCCCCGGTGTCGCATCGACAGTGAAGTGCTCGCGGCCGAACTCATCCACAGCTGCAGATGCCACGACGGCCATCGTGGAGGCACCGAGTTGCCAGTTGGCGGACGCTGGTGCAGAATGTCTGGATGGCGGCGGCGTCTCCGAGTCCCCAGAACGCGCCACGGAGCAAGTGAGTCCCGGAATGAGGCAGCCCGGAACGGACTCCTGCTCCACCTCACCTCACACTCACCCGGCATCGCAGTATTTATAGCTCGGGTGAGCGCATCATGAAGCACGCTGCAAATCTCCTCCATCGCGTTCTGATGACCAGCAAAACGAAACCCTGCGAGCCGTTTGATCGACCCCAAAGGCGATGCTGGTGTTCCCAGGCTTTCAACGCGCTGCATGGGTCTGTTCGGAGGCGAGTCCGTCCAGGACGTGGGGGAGCCAAAGACGACACGAGAGCCGCGACCTCGGGACGTGAGCCATGCGAACATCGTCGGCCAACTCGGCTCGTTTGGTGTTTTGGTTCAGTGTGTATTTACCTTGCGATTCTTGTCGTGTCTCTCCTGCACGGCACGGCGCCTCCGGTCTGTCTGTCCCCACGCAGGCCGAAGCGCAGCCAGCCCCCACACGCCTTCCCTCTCGTCTTCGCTCGACGTCTTCCCGTTCCTTGGATGATTCGCTAGACCCTCAGGCGAGCGCGCGAGCGTCGACCCTCACCCGCTCCGACCTGATGCCACGGGTGACGTGTCCGTCTAGTACCGGAGCCAGTACGAGCGGCGGCGGATGAAGTTGTAGTCAGGCAGCTCGTAGATGGGGCCGATGGCCGCCAGCGCGTGCTCCTTGTCGTTGATGACCTCGTCCGCCGTCTGGCGCACAGCAGCGGCGTCCACGGCGTCGATGCGCGCGAAGATCTCGGCGGGCGTGAGGCGGCGGCCGTACGTGAGCAGCTGGCGGCCGATGTCCTCGCACACGGGCGACGAGCCGTCGAGCTGCATGAGCATGTTGGCCTTGAGCTGAGTCTTGGCGCGCTCCACCTCCTCGTCCGACGTCTTGTGCACCAGGCGCACGAGCGCCTCCATCGTGTACCACGTCAGGTCGTTGAGCTTGTACTGCTCGCCGACGGCGTAGACGCCGAAGAGGCCCGTGTCCTGGTAGCACGTGTTGAACGACATGAACGAGTGCGCGAGCTCCTTCTCGGCGACCACCTGGCCGAGCTTGGACGACATGTTGAGGCCGGCGCTCGACGTGCGGTCCCAGCTGCCGAGCAGCGTCTGCATGATGAGCAGCGGGAACGAGTGCTCGCTCGTCCAGCTGAAGCCCTCGAACGCGATGGCCACGTGCGCGAGCGGGAGCGAGTCGTCCTTGATGCGGATGTCCGAGCCCACGAAGCGGGCGGGCTGCAGGGCCGGGGCCTTGGCCGAGGTCGTCGGCAGCCCGCCGAACGACTGCGAGGCCAGGTCCACGAGCTGCTGGTGGTCCACGGCGCCGGCGCCAGCGACCACCATGCGGGGCGCCGTGTAGTGCGTGGCGATGTAGTCCTCGAGGTCGCCCTTCTTGAGGTTGCGGATCTGTTGGCACCGGGCGTTGTTGGTTCGCCGATCGTTAGCCGTGCCTTCCTCCAGCAGCGAGAGCTCAACATAGATAAACAGACACACGTACGTTCTCGATGGGGCCGAGGATGGTGCGGCCGAGGCCGTTCCCCATGTAGGCCGTCTCGTGCAGGCGGTCGAAGATGACCTCCTCGAACTGCTTGTTGACCTCCTCCATCTCGCGCAGGATGACGTCGCGCTCACGCTCGATGGCGGCCTCGTCCAGCTTGGAGTTCTGCAGAATGTCGCTGAGGATGTCGAGCGCGCGTGGCACGTCCTTCTTGAAGACCTTGGCGTAGTAGACCGTCTGCTCGCGGCTCGTGTAGGCGTTGAGGTGTCCGCCCATGTTCTCGATCTCGAGCTCCAGCTGCTGCTGCGTGCGCTTGGCCGTGCCCTTGAACGCCATGTGCTCCAGGAAGTGCGCGGCGCCGTTGTTCTCGGCCGTCTCGTAGCGAGAGCCGGCGCCGATCCACACGCCGACCGTGGCCGTCTCGCCGTGCGAGCCCTCGGACGCGACGCGCAGGCCGTTGGGCAGCGTCGTCACCTCGGTGGCCGGCGCGTTCAGCACGTACGCCGGGTAGTTCTGCACGGCGGCCGACACCGACTGCGCGCGCGACAGCAGCGCGGGGCTGGAGCGCGGCGCCTGGCGGACGAGCTTGGAGAACATGCTGCGGGCGGTTCCGGGGGCGGACGGGAGGGGGGAGTCGAGGACGGAGGGGGAAAGGGACTGAGCGCCGCGCCGACGATCGCTGCTTGCGCTTCCAGGCCACGAATGTCGAGGCGAGGGGGGAGGACCGCCGGCACCGACCGACCCCCGCCGGCTCGGGTCCCCACGTTGACTCGCGCGAAACTTTTCCCGAAATTTAGGCATTTTGTCGGGTGAGAACGGCACGCAAGTCGGGGTTCGAGCCCGAATTTCGGGAAAAAGGAGGTAAATTACGGCGCTCGCGACAAAGAAAGCTCGCAGGCGGCAGGAAAACTCGCGGCGCCTGCACCCTCCAACCTGGTTCTCTTACAAGTGTGAAGATGCGGGGATCCGAGGCGACGGATTGTGCGGGGGACCTTGACGGTATTTTGTTCATCAGATATTGGATGCTGTAAAAGTATTCGATAAACACACGTAGCAAGCCCACTGTTTTGGTGGTGAGGAGATGGATACCCTTGAAATGACGCGGCTTCAATGATCAACGTGATGGATTCGAGGCGAATGGCGGCAACTCTTGGTGTGCACGGCGTCTATTAGGCGGGGCTAGCGCAGCAGCGGAGTGGTCTCGGTCGGCTTGGCGGCGGCTGCGCGCTCTCCAGGCGCGTTGAGTACCCCGCCGGAGCGCCAGTCGACGACGCTGATGGCCACGCCGACCAGGCAGCCGGCCAGCGCCAGCACAGCGAAGAAGAGCGCCACGCCCGGGACGTACTGGTGCGCGCGCTCGTACAGCGCTGCCACTGCGAGCGGGAAGATCGTGAGCCCGGTGTTCTGGATGGGGAGGCACGCGCGAGGAGTTACGAGTCAGATCATTCGAAGCAACCCCAATAGCACAAGGACAGCGCGCACCATGGCGGCCGTGATGACGCCGTATGCCGTGCCGACGTGGTGCTCCTCCACGACGAGCGGCACGGCAGGCCACAGCACCGCGGCGAACACGCTGTACGCGACGCCCAGCATGATCATCGGCGTGTACGGGCTCACGGCGGTCCACGCCAGCAGGAGGTGCGCCAGCACGAGCACCAGCGGGGCGACGGCGATCAGGAACGCTCGGAGGCCGACGCGGTCCACCAGCAGTCCGAGGAACGGAGAGATGGTCGCCGAGATCATGTACGGGATGCTCATGGGCGTGGCCGCCCGCGCCTCCGCGACTGCCTTCTTGGCGCAATACGTCTCGGTGAACGGCCCGCTGTGCCACGCTTCGTCGTCGCAGTTGATCTTGGAGTCGTCAATGAGCGGCGCGGTTGCCGCCGGAGAGTAGCACTGCCACTGGTCGTCAGGCGTCGAGATAGAGCAGTTTGCTGAGAGCTGAGGCAGCGGCCACGCGTACGGCGGGGACTCGGGGCAGTGCGCCGAGTCGATGGTCTTGCAGAGCGTCTCCTCCTGGTACACACCGTCGCCGCATCGAAGACAAGCAGCTGGCGGCGCCTTGAAGTAGTCTCGCTCGATCAAGACGCTACTAGCGACGCTGATGAACGGGACGATGCAACCGTAGATGACCACCGCGCTAAGCGCAAGCAGCCAGAACAAGAGGCCGAACTGCTTGACGTCGCTCAGCTTCACGCTGTGCGCTGCGTCGCTCTCGGCTCGCTGGGACGCTGGCGACAACGCAGTGCGCGCTGCGCGCCGATCCAGCCAGATCACGAGCAGCACGGCAGTGGACGAGAGCAGGCACAGCAAGACGCCGGTCCACAACGCGACGGACGCGTCCGCAGCCGCGGCGATCAGGGGACTGAGCTCGTTGTTGATGACGCTCCCGAGCCGAGCCACGCTTAGGTTCAGTCCGAGCGCGAACGCTGGTCGCAAGATGCCACACTGCGGTTAGTGTCTGGCAGGAAGAGCCTTCCCTGCACCATTCGCCGCTTTTCGCACCCAGTTCTTCGTGCTTGAACCACGCGACGACCAGCGTCTCCTGTGCTACCTGAAGACTCTCTCCGCCAAGCCCGACAATGAACCGCCCGACCTGAGCACCGCCAACACAACAAGGCTCAGTGGCTTCTACAAAACACCCTCACGACAACCAAGTCAAGTCGCACGAGCATCAAATCGAAGCTGGAGAATGAGGAGCCCGCGGCGAAGACCACCTGACCGACGAGGATGAGGGTCGAGAAGCCCACGAGCGTGACGGCGGTGCCATACCGATCGACGATGGCGCCGCCGAAGAAGGGCAGCGCCATGTTGGGGATCGCGTACAGCGTGTACAGCAGGTTCTGCCGCAGCACGCACTCGATGTAAGGAACCGCCATCGCAGCCACGTGGACAAGGCAACCAATAGATTGATCGACGTACGAAGCGCCACTCAAAGTCGTCCCGCGAGAGCGCGTGGAAGTGCTGCTGAAGCTGCGTCTTGAGCGCCGCCGGGTTGTCGTAGCAGTAGTAGTTGCCCACCATCAGCAGGCACGACAGCGCCAGCACGCCCCAGCGCAGCGCCGCCGGGTGCGCCGCGTCCGCACCGCCCTTCATGCCGAGAGCTCGAGTTGTGCGCGGCAAAGGTCGGCGGCGGGCTTGATGTGGAGTGACTTGCGTTGGAGTCGGCGTTCAACTCGAAGTGAGCTGCTGAATATAGACCAATCACGACTAGTTTTGAGCAATAACCAGCCAATGAGAGACCATGCGTTTGACGACAGTATCGTTTGATGAGAAGTGTTTTACGTCAAAACGATGCCCAGTCCATGCGCTTCTCTGTCAGTCAAATGGGGTCCATGATGGCAATGGCCATCATGTCCAGACAGAAATGCTCTAGGCCGATTCCTTGCGCGTACTCGGCCAAGTCGGCTCTGATCGCAAGCGCAGAGGCTTTCCGCGGATCGGGCCGATCCTTTCTCCATGGCGCTCACAACCACTTCTACCTCGACACCAGCAGACCTCCTCGACGGACAACATGGGAAGCCAACTGGAGAAGACGAGCAACGGCTTTCACCCGCCGTCGTCAACTGGGCGGGGCGTGAGCAGTGCGCGCAAAGCCCCATACAAGTGGATCGGACTCTTACCACGCGCGATGCCGTTCGGTCTGCGGTGGCAAGACGAGGTGTACGGCATTGGCGCGATCGTCCTCGCGGTGAGCGACTATGCGATCCACGAGATCACCGTCGTCCCGCGCACGGAGCGCTGCCAGTCCGGCCGATACGACGACGCCCTGGTCGCCGACGAGAGGAACTGTCCGGCGGCGAGTACGTCACGGAGATCGCAGTCCGACGCAACGAGCGCAGCGAGGTCTGGGGCATCCAGTTCGTCACCAACATGCGAATGCACCCGTGGATCGGCAACGCCTACGGGTTTGTGGAGCGGGTTCGCGCGGAGAGGGGCTATTACATATCGTCACTCATGGCCGAGCCGCTTCCTCGAGACACGGAGGAGCTGAGCGCAGGCGAGAGGACGTGCAAGCTCGGGTGTCGCTTTGACCACCTGTCGTCGCTTCGAGATGTCGATCGGGCGGTGCTGTCACGAAACGGGAGCGTGCGCAAGAGCGCAGAGATCAACTTCCGCAATCCGGATGCGGTCGACAAGTCGTTCTTCCACACGCACCGGCAACTGAAAGCGCTCATCATCACCTGTCGCAACGGCGTCGAGAACCTGACCATGTTCACGCAGGAGCAGTACAATCGATACCTCAAGACACGCGACCGTCCACTCGGGTGGAACGAGCTCTGGGTCGTCCTGGCCGAAGACGACCGTATCACGAGCGTCGAGGTGGCGCACAGCAACGGCACGTTCGCGCTCCGCTTCCGTACGAGGACGACGTCGACGTGCTGGTACGGACGGCGCCTTCAGCGCGAGCTCGACACGATCACGGAGTTCCAGGCGCAGGGCGTCGAGGTCGTGTGCGGCTTCTTCGGATCGCTCACCAACACGGGTCAGGTCTGCTCGCTCGGCGTCGTGTTCGCCAGCCCGAAGGAAGAGCCCCAGTCGGACGACGAGCTCTGGGACGAGTGCGCATGAGGCAGGAGGATAAGTAATCAAAGCTACAGTCGAGCTGGCGTTTCCTCATGTTTGCGATCGACGCCGTCATAACTCGAGGAAGCGGCTTGACCATACACAGCCGCTCCGCTCCGTCAGTGATGGAGGTGGTGAGCATTGAGCAGGAGCAAGATGGCGAACTTCAACTTTGAATCGTACTTAGTCGATACGTTTGATTCGTACTTACTCGGGAAGCACAGAACGATTCGGTATCATGAACAATCGTTCTGCTGCTTCACCCCCTCATAGTCAGCACAAGTGCTTTCTCGAAGAGGAAGCGGAGCGGACACCAAGAGCAGCATGGAGAAGAGCAAGCAGGCGGTGCGCTGGCTGGTGCTGCTGCTGTCGTGCCTGCTCATGATCGGCAACTACTACTGCTTCGACAACCCGGCGGCGCTCAAGAGCCAGCTGCAGCAGCGCTTCAGCCAGTTCCCCAAGGAGCGCTACGAGTTCCTCTTCGTACGTCTGCGCTTCCAGTGTGGGGCCGACGGTCGGACGGATCGACTGACTGACGGCGAGCGCTGTCCTGTTGCGCTAGAACCTGCTCTACACGCTGTACTCGATCCCCAACATCGCGCTGCCCTTCTTCGGCGGCGTGCTCGTGGACCGCTTCGGCGCGCGGGTCATGCTGGTCGCCTTCTCGACCGCGATCTTGGCGGGCCAGGTGGTCTTCGCCGCGGGCTGCTCGCTCTCGAGCTTCAACCTGATGCTGGTGAGTTCTATGGACCGCGGGCGCTGTGCGAGACGGTGGGGCATGGTGTGACGTGGTGTGTGCGAGCGCAGGCTGGTCGCGTGCTGTTCGGCTTTGGCGGCGAGAGCCTCGGCGTGGCGCAGGGCACGCTGGTCGCGTCCTGGTTCAAGAACAGCGAGCTTGGTACTGCCGCACAGAGCTGGGGTTTAGTATGCTTGCCTTGATCTAACGCAGCGCCTGCCGCAGCACTGGCGCTGGGGATCAACCTGAGCGTGGCCCGGCTGGGCAGTGTCATCAACAACGAGGTGAGCCCGGTCATCGCCAAGGCGGAGGGCGTGTCGGCCGCGCTCTGGGTCGGCGTCGGCATGTGCGTCATGTCGTCCATCACGGTGCTGCTCGTGATCCCGCTGGACAAGCGCGCGGAGCGGGCGTCCGGGAACGACCGCAAGGACGCCACGGCAGGTGCCCAGAGCACACACTTCAGCGACATCAAGCACTTCCGCCCGGCGTTCTGGCTCCTGGCGCTCAGCTGCCTGGTCGTCTACGGCTGCGTCATCCCGTTCAACAGCGTCGCGAGCAGCCTGCTCATGGAGCGCGACTTCTTCAAGGAGCCCCCTCTGGACTGCCAGCGGTGCGAGCACGGCGTGTACCCCGCGAACTATACATGCACGGCCATTGCTCCTGGCTGCCCGCCCGTGCCGCCCTTCGCGTGGCCGCTGCCGAACCTGTCGGAGGACTGCAAGATCAAGACGCCGGAAGACCAGTGGAATTGTTCAAGCACGCCTCCGCTGATCGACGACAGCAAGATCAACTGCGACGACGAGGCGTGGAAGAACGGCCCGTTGACCAAGACGTACTGCATCAAGAAGGCGGACGCGGCGGTCAAGGCGGCGACGCCCATGAGCATCCCGTACATCATTTCGGCGGTCATCTCGCCGTTCCTGGGCTTCGTGGTCGACCGCATCGGCCTCCGCGCGTTCCTCGCGCTCGTCGCACCGCTCGCGCTGACGCTCGTCCACGTCTTGCTGGGCCTGACCGACGTCAACCTGTACGCGCCGTTGGTGCTCCAGGGCGTGGCGTACAGTGTCTTCGCGGCTGCATTGTGGCCGTCTGTGCCGTGTACGCTGCTCCTGCAACCAACTGACTCGAAGGGGACGCAACTGATAATCGTAGTGCCTGCACATCTGCAGACGTGGTCGAGGCCAAGCACGTGGGGAGCGCGTACGGAGCGATCACGTCCATCCAGGTGCGTGCGTGCGTGCACTGATTGATTTCCTCCGTCCCGCCAGAGAGCGTCGTCCTTGACACGCCTCTCCGGCGCCAACTAACACACTCGCCACGCTGGATGGGACGCAGAACATTGGCCTGGCGCTCTTCCCGCTCGCCGTCGCGGGCGTGCACAACCACAGCGACGGCTACATCCCGGGCGTGGAGCTGCTGTTCGTGTCGTTCGGAGTGGTCGGCAGCCTCGTGGGCGTCGCGCTGAACGTGGTGGACTACCGGAGCGGGTCGATCCTCAACGGCTCGAGCGCGAGCCAGACCAAGATCCGTGCGGCGTCGCTCATGCTGGACGAGGAGGCGGAGCTCGACGGCAAGGCGCTGCTCGCGAACGAGTACTGACAGTGGCACACGCGTGTGCAGACCACTCAGCTCGGTCTCCGCACTGATCCCGTTGCGCTCGCAGTCGACCGCTCGAGCTGACGACGACGCGAGCTGAGGGCACCGGATACTGGAGGCCTAGACTGTCAACACGCTCCCATGGCTTTCGCCTCTCGTCTCGTGCAGCTGTTGGAGATCAGCGGGGCACATGGTCATCAGAGATTGCACATAGAGATTAGAGTTTGAAAGTCATTGAGGGAACCTTGGCTGCACTGACGCCTGGACTAAGCCTCGACTAAAAAACTCATGCAATGCTCACACATTGAAGCATGTACAATTGGACTCACTGGGCACGACGCATCCGGAGTTCAGCGAGGAAAGTGTTGCCGTGCTTGATTCGCAGATGCGTGACCATGTTGGTGTAGCCTTTGGTCGAGATCTGGCGGTACAGCTTCCCGCACAGGAGGCAGCGTCGGCGCGACGCCCCACAGAACTCGAAAAGGGTCTGTGCTAGCAGACGGTTGGCCGGCAGACTCCTCACCGCCGGGCGATGCCTCGCCACGGCTGTCCCCGAGTCGGTGAGGATGGTCACGTTGGTGCGTCGCTGGACGTAGTCGTCAAGCGACTGCTCGGCACACGTCACAGACGCCGGCCAACGGCGAGCGACGCCCAGCGATCTGGCCACGTCGCTGCTGGCCGCGCTAGTAAACGTCACCGTCAGGCGGCGGTGCTGCCAGGGAGAGACGTTGAGCAGCTCGAAGAGCTCGCGCATCTTGCGCTTCGGGGAGCCTTGAGTGCCAACCCCCGGGCCTGCCTGCTCCCCATACTGCTGCGCTTGCGGCCGGTGCCAAGCAGACTCAACTAGATACATGTTAGACACACTCGACACGTCCAGCCCCCACACATAAACTTACACTGAAGCAGCATGTCCCAGTCGGCAAACCCGTCCACCACCACGAGGACTTCCCAGGGCTGCCTGTGGGGCGAGCTCGTCTCCTTTGCCCCGCCCTGGAGCTCCCCGTTGTGCTGACGCAAGCGCCGCACAACATTCGACGTGACGCCCACGTACGATGAGCGCCATCGGTGCGGCGGCATCTCTGGCGTAAGAAGGTAGCTCAGAATGGGGTGCGCCTCCGGCATCTTGATGAGGAATGAGCCTGGGAGGAATGAGCATGCCGGCGGACTCGAACCCACCAACTTCGACGTTGAAGTTGATTTGTGCTGTCTGGAGCTCAGTTAGGGTCGAGAAAAGTGTCGAACGAACACTTTCAAACCCTAAAAACATTTTGGCGGTATTTCGTACCTTAAAACTGGACGAAAATGACTGTGTTATTTGTAGGAAAAATCGAAAGTTGAAGATCAAAATGGCGAAATCGTTAAAACCGACTTTGTGGCCTCGTAAAACGGCTCCCTATTTTTGTTTTATTTGCATTTACGCTTCCCTAATTGTTTTTTGACCGTAATAACCGTATTTTGGAGCTTTTTACTGCACGATCAGACAATTTTACGTAAAACAACACGTCGACTCTGCTAAAACTGAGCATTTTCTGAATAAAATTGGCTCATTTTTATCATGAAAATGAAGTGATTTTTACTGTATAATGAAGTGACTTGATTAAAACTGGAGTGCCTTTCACTAAAGCAGTACGGAATATATATATAACCTGTATTCTAGTATATCACATTTATTTTGATAGACACAATAGTCCGAATTGACTTATATCAGTCTCGATATGAAATATATATATTTTATATTGATTTCTGAACCATGACTTCGTTCGATATATTTAAAATCTGACCCCTTCTCAGACTTTGGAATAGGTGTTTTGACCTAAACTAGGTGATTGAAAATTCAGTGTGACCTTTCTATTCCGTGCAGAAAGAGCGGTTCGGGGTCGGCGACTTGACTACCCGGGAGCGGCAGAACCGGGGGTCTTCGCCGGGTCAAACCCGCGGGTCCATCCTTCTCACTCGTACAAACTATGCTTCTTGAACCCGGGCCGACTCGCCGGCCCGACCCGCCGCCCAGGCAACCAGACACACACCCGCGCACCCGACGCCCGGCAGCGTACAGTGCGAAAGCGACGAGCGAGCGAGCGAGAGAGAGAGCGGTCGGCCGGCCGATCGGACAGCCCGCAGCAGCAGAAGCTCGGCCCTCGCCTCGGCCCCTCCATTCCCCCGCCGTCCTCCCCCCGCGCCACTCCCGAGAGTGACTTCCGAGCGCCTCCGCCGGCTCCGCGACCCGCCATCTCTTGCCCGCCTCTTCCTCTCGCCGCGACTCCCCCCTCGGCGGCCTTTCTCCAAACGGACGCACGGACGGACGCACGGACGCAGCGGCCATGGACGCGTACGAGCAGGTCAAGGTCATCGGCAAGGGCTCCTTCGGCGTCGTCACGCAGATCGTGCGCAAGGCCGACGGAAAGGTGCGGCGTCCGTGCCGGTCGCCCAGGAGCGGGCGGGCGTTCTCACGTGGTGGCTCCTGCTGGACAGGCGCTCGTGTGGAAGGAGGTCAACTATGGCGCCATGAGCGAGAAGGAGAAGCAGCTCATCGTCAGCGAGGTGCGCGCTGACAAGACGCCGTGGGAGCCCTCGCGCGAGTCGCGCTGACAAGTGTGTGTGTCGTTCTCAGGTTAACATCCTGCGCGAGCTGCGCCACCCGCACATCGTGCGGTACCTGGACCGCGTCATCGACAAGCAGGCCACCAAGATCTACATCGTCATGGAGTACTGCGAGGGCGGCGACCTGGGCCAGTTCATCAAGCGCAAGAAGCGCGAGGGGTGCGTTTGTATGGGCCTTTGTATGCCCAGCCGCCCTCCAGCCACTGACCACCGACCGCCTGTGCAACAGGTCCTACATCGAGGAGGGCTTCATCTGGCACATCTTCACGCACATTTTCCTGGCGCTCAAGGAGTGCCACCGCCACCGCGAGGGCAACGCTGTTCGCCCGATCCTGCACCGCGACATCAAGCCGGGCAACATCTTCCTCGACTCGAGCGTGCGTCCTCGCTGTGGCATGCAGTTGTGGATGTCTACAGGCAGAAGACTGACGTCGTGTATGTGTGGGTCGAACAGAACAACGCCAAGCTGGGTGACTTCGGCTTGGCCAAGGAGCTGAGCAGCGAGTCGCGGTTCGCGCAGACAAACGTCGGCACGCCCTACTACATGAGCCCCGAGATGGTCAACGAGATGACCTACGATGAGCGCTCGGACATTTGGGCGCTCGGCTGCCTGCTCTACGAGATGGCCACCCTCGCGTACGTCTCGGGTCTCGTTCATGTGTGCGGAGGACCGACTGAAGTGGGGGACTGACATGCTGTTTGTGTTGTGCAGACCGCCGTTTGACGCGACAAACCAGCTTGCGCTGGCCAAGAAGATCAACGCCGGCAAGTTCACGCGAATCCCGTCGCAGTACTCGGAGGGCCTCTTCCAGGTCATCCGCTGGATGCTGCACCGCCAGGTAAGCTGTCGTTGGACCGGAGAAACCTCGCTGACCGCGAAGCACTCATAATCAAATGCGTATCGCGTTGCAGCGCTCCCGGCGACCGCGTGTCGAGGATCTGGAGCGTGTGCCGCAGCTGCAACAGCGCCTGCGCGCGTACGCGGCTGCGAACAGCGCTCCGGCGCCCGCGTCGGACCAGCAGCTGCAGGCCAACTACAACCAGAAGATGAAGGAGCTGCTGGCGATCGAAGAGGACCTGCGGCGCCAGGAGGCCGCGCTCATGGCTCGTGAGAAGAAGCTCAAGGGTGCGATGTGTTTAGGAGCAGCCTGCAGGTTCGTCGCTTGGTTCTCATTGTGCTCGCTTTGCTTCTTTTATACGCAGAACTGGAGGTCGACTACATGCGCCGCGAGAGTGAGCTGAAGAAGCGCGAGCAAATGTGCGTCAACGTCAAAGGATCGACTTGTGTTTTGTATTCTCAAGCTGACGCGTCGCTCCTTTATGATGCCGTTCGACAGGGTGGAGATGATGAGTCGCAAGGCGACGTACAACTCGGCCAAGGTCTCGTCGCCCACGACCTCGGACGGGTCCAACTCGAGTGTGGACAACAACTACTCGAGCGGCACGGGCAGTCCGAGAAGAAGGGCCGCGGACAACAACGGTGGGAGCCCTGGTCGCTCGGGCGGGCGCCACCCGTCGATGGCTGAGTTCCATTCTCACTCTGCCGGCGAACTGCTTGGCAAACAGCCCGCGCCGGAGGAGACGGGCGGCTCGCAACGGTCGCAACGCGTCTACTTTAGCGGCAGCAACGGCTTCCCCAAGGGGCAGGGCAGTCCGTACAATGCAGGCGCTTCCCCCGCGCCGACGCCTTCGCCGGGCAGTCGGCTGCGGGACACACCGGAGCACGTCGCGAACCTGGTGCGTTGTGGTTGGGAATAGCAATTGGGTGCTGGTGGATGGTTGGAACTCACGCGAACACTGCGGCTTGACAGATGAAAGGCATGTGGAAGAAGAACTAGGCTCTCGACCGCACCTCTTGTCTCTCTCGGCGACAGCGAAGGCGGGCGGACGCGTTAGGAACTATCTCTCTAATTCTGTGTTGTTTCGTATAATACCCACCGCCCCCTCCGCTGCGCCTCCTCCTCGACCAGACGCCGACTCGGCAAGTCTGCCGCGGCGCCAGTCAATATGCACACAGGATTTACACGCACATGCGTCTTGTGGACGTTATCGCATTTGCGTCGTCTGTGCCTGAGTCAATGCCTGAGTCAATGCCCGAGTCACTGCCCACAACGCCACAACGCCAGAAGTTCCCTCAGGCAACAGCCCAGCAAAGCCGAAAGGCACACTGGTCTGCGTTGCCAAAGAGGACTAAACGCCTGACGGCCCGACCATTCTGGAGTTCGCCAGCATGGCGGGTCAGTGGCTCCGGTCGCACCGGATCTGCTGCGTGCGCTCTCTGTTTTGCGCAGGTGAGTTGTGGCGCCAATTGCTTTCACGCGTGTGCAGGACGGTGCCAAGCGCATCGCAAAGCTCAGGATGAAAGTTGTGGTTCTTGGGAGACATCGTTTGGGAGTGTTGGGAGTCACAGTCAGCCTTGCCTGCAACCCATCGCGTTCACGGGCGCCTTCCGACGAGGCTCGCGGACAGCCCGACAGAAACCCAAGCATCGGTGGTGTCGCTTTCCAAAGTTTTTCTCCAACGAAAGCGTGAGAATGCTCCTAAATACCTCAGTCGCCCTCCTTGGCGTCCACGCGGATCTGCAGCAGCCCCTCCACGCGCGTGCGGCAGATCGGACACGTGCTGGACGACTGGCGCAGCGCCTCGGCGCACTCGTCGCACAGACACATGTGCCGGCAGGGTAGCACCGTCGTGTTGCGCGGCTCGCTCATGCAGATGATGCACTCGGCGCCGTCTGGGAGCTCGAGCTCGCCGCCCGGGTTCGACCCCGCCGCATCTGCGGCCCCGCCGCCGTCCGTCTTGGCCGGGGCCGCGGCCACCGACCCGTCGATGCCGTAGATCTCCTGCAGCTCGTACGTGAGTCCGTCCACCTGTCGCGGTCAAGTCGTCAGCGGCGGGAGCGATCGGAGAGATTGAGGCAATGGGTGAGCGACGTACAAGGATCTTCTGCTTGAGGATCTTGGCCCCCCACGCGCCAGTGGGCAGCCGTACCAGCGTCGCGAACGTCGACTGCGACTGCAGCTTCTTGGAATCTAGCACCACGACACCAGGGCGATTGGTCAGTTCGTCTCAACACCCTCGGGACTCGCAGCACAGGACACTCACTGTCATCGACCTCGAGCACGATGATGAGCGGGAACACGTTCGACCCGGGGTGGTACAGCAACTCGCGCTCCTGAAAGGCGCCGACGTCCAGCAGCGGCTGCGTCGCATCATTCACCGCTCCCTCATCGTCGCCTTGCGTCTCCGGGTCGCCGAGCCGGAACCGCTGGCCGAGTCCCTCCGGAAAGCGGCGTTCGACCACCGGCAGCGCGTGCGGGTGCACGAGCGCGAAGGACGAGCAGCCCGTGGCGTCGTCCACCGTCTCGGCCGCCACGACGAATAGCGAGAGGCGACACGGCTTGGTGGCGTCGAACTCGAACTCGATGCGCAAGCGGTCCGGGCTCTCGGCGTCGCCGCCCGGGGCGAGTCGCAGCGACCCCTTCTTGAGGTTCACGTGGTTCTTGACGGTGCTCGTCTGCTGCATCTCGGGCACCTCGGGCAGCATCGCCTGGTTGGACATGAAGGCCATGTCGGGCCGCCCGCGGCTCAGGTACAGCGCCTGCATCTGCGCCGGCGTGTACTGCCCGCGCGCGCTGCTGCCGCTGCCGCCGCCGCCGCCGCCCACCGGCTCGCCGTACAGCGTGCCGTGCACGTGGCGCCGCGACCCGCGCTGCACGCTGCCCGTGTGGCCCATGGCGGTCGCTGCGGGTCTGTGGACGTCTGCAGCTGTCTGTCACCGCGATGAACGCCCTGTGGGGATCGAAGGCGGCGCGTGGAGGCGCCGGAGATGGCGCAGCCGGACGATTATAGATGGCCGTGCCAGCCGAGGTGATCGATCGAGCATGTGCGCTAAATTTACAAACGGAGCCGCTGGCGTGAGCCCGAGTCGCCAAAACACGGTGGGGTGCAGCGCAAGTGTGCTGACCACAGTATGCCTTAATCTCACATGATTCATCTCTCATATGCACACCTCTCTTGTCCCAGAACGCGGTGCGTTAGCCACTTCAATTCAACACGTGCCGCCGGCCGAACTGATATGATACACTCATATTTCCCAATAATAATCTCGCTGCTCTCTCCGTGCCGGTGCTCACGCCCCCTTGGCGCGCTGCTGCCGCATCTTGAGCGCCACGCGCAGCTGCAGGCGGCCGAGCAGCCGCCCGCCGATGGTCAGCGGCACGACCACCTCGCGCTTGGCGCCGCTCGCGTCCACGCAGAAGGTGCCGTGCCCGAAGAGCTGGTCCAGCGACGCGCTCACCGCCGTCGATGTCGTCGACATGGACAGCGTCGACGCGCTGCTGCTGCTCAAAGACGCGCCGGGCGTGTCCGCCGACGGGGTCAGCGGCGTCGGAGACAGCGTCGCGATGGACGAGATGGACGACGAGTGGCTGTTGCCGCCGCCGCTGCCGCCGCCGCCGCGCATGCGAGAGACCGACGTGCCCTTGGACAGCGACCGACCGCCGCGCAGGGACGGCGCGCGAAGCAGCACCGCCACGTGCTTGCTGCCGGTCGCGCCGGCCATGGTGTGGTAGCGCAGGCCGCGCTCGACAAAGTCGTTCCATTTGATGCTCTGGAAGTTGGACGTGGGCGTGACCGTGGACGCGAACTCGTCGAACGCGCTGCTGCTCCCGCCGTTGCTGCCGCTCGCACCGCCGCCGTGGTGGTCGCCCCACGTCAAGTGCTCCGCGACCTCGTGCAGCTTGCGCTGCTGAGCGAACACGTCCTCGCACGGCAGCGGGAACAGAAAGCCGAACTGCACGTGCTCGGCGCGGTCGAACGCGGCCGAGTCGATGGCGTCGACCCAGCGAATCGACCGGAACTCGATGCGCAGCCGCAGCTCACACGCGCCGGGAACATCCCGCATGCGGCCGGAAGCCGCGAAGATCGAGCGCGTGAAGCGACTGGACTGGAGGATGTTCGGGTTCGCGCCGCTCGAGTTGGCGTTCCACGTGTGGTCCTCCGTCACAAAGTGCTGGGAGGACGCACTCGCGCGCGGCAGCGTCACTCGGAACGTTGCGACCACAGGCTTGTGGTCCGACGTGGTGATCTGCTCGCACGACGTGTACGACGCGCACTCAATGTTGGACCGCATGCCGTCGAGCGACGCGAACAGGATGCGGTCGGTGTACGACGGCACGCGGAATCCCCCGTGGCTCGCGGCGAGCGAGTAGTTGGCCTCGAACGTGGCCAACTCGCGCGGGTTGTCGATCGACTGGCCACGGATGCGCCGGAACGTCGGATAGAACTCAATGTCGTGCTCCTGAAAGCCGAAGAAGATCTGGTTCGACAGACGCAGCTGGTACAGCTCGTCGTGGTCTTGCAGCAGCGTCTTCAGCTCGAGCGCGACGCGCTCGGCACTTCGAGCAACCGCCTCCTGGTCGTCACCGCTGTCTTCCTCGCTGCTTTCAGCGATGTGGAGCGACGTGCTACTGAAGTCGATGTCGACAGAGCTGTGGAGGCTGCCGCTGCTGTTGCGGAGGTCCGTGCGCGGCGTCATGAACTCTTGGAAGCTCGCGGAGCTCGTCGGGGACTGATCGCTCGCGCGCTGAAGCATCGCTGGAGAGGTTGGCGAGGACAGCAGCGCCGGCAGCGACGGCACCATCGGCTTGTAGTTTGAATCGGCATGGTCAGAAGACGAATGTGGGCGATTCCGAAGGTCCTGAGCGCTGACTGCTGCGAGGGAGTGCAGCATCTCCAAAGGCGTTGCGCCTTGCCGCGTCATGCGGTAGTTGAAGTCGCCGAGGATGAAGCTGTGGTGGTGGAGGTGCGGAAAGCCAAAGCCGTGGTCTTCCTCGTCCAGATACAGCTGCTGCAGGATCTCCATGGCGTCCTGGTTCCGCCGATGAACCTTGGAAGGAGGGTGGTGGTTGCTCGGCTGCTCGAACCTGCTCGACATCATCGCGTCTTCTTCTCCGTCACCATCGATCGCACTTATCATGCTCTCGTCCGTGCGAGTGCGTCTTCGACCGGTCCCCCCGCCTCCGCGCTGCTGCTTCTTCTTCTTGCCGGACGAGGACGAATCGGACGCCAAGTGGCACGTGACGAACGCGAACGATGTGTCGTCGTACCGGAAGGACATGCCAACCGCTCCCTTGTTGGAGGCGCGTCCAAAGACGAGCAGGGACTTCCCGCGGAACACCTCTTGAGCGCTCTTGCTGCCCCCGCTGGAGCGAGATGGCATCTTGAACCGCCCCGAGATGACGGCGCTCTCGCGAACAAAGATGGTCAGCGCGATGTACCCGTGATACCCCAGAGCCGTCGCGCGCTTGCCGATCTCGCACGAGTAGTGCACGTATTTGGCCCCCGAGTTGATGACGAGGTGCTGCAGGACCTTGGACTGCAAGTCCCCCAGGTCCATGCACTCCTGCACGCCGATCACGAAGATGTCGTGGCCCATTGGGATCCACGTCGCCAGCTGAGCTTCGTCCACATCTTTCTCGCCCATGTTGAACGTCGAGGTGAAGATCGCCACCTTTGCTGGCGGTGGCGACGGAGGATTTCGAGGAGGAAGCACGACTGGGGCAGCTGCTGCTGCCTGAGTCGCCTCGGCAACTCCCTTCACCTTGGCAAAGTGGTTCTTCCATCGCTGCTTGTAGCCCATCAGCTGCTGCTGTTGTGCGTCGGGCAGCACCTGGGATTGCTGCCGCTTGTGAACCTGAAGATATAGCGGCAGCGGGTACAGTGGCCGGTCAGTGGTGAAGTCGCCGATGTCCGTCGAGCTGCCCCGACTGCTACTCGCTGCGCCAATTGGACCACTTGCACCACTGGAACCCGCTTCGAGCTTGCTTGACGTCGTTGGAGTGGTTGAAAGGTTCGTCGTGGTGAAGGCAGCAGCAACTGCAGCTGCCGACTCGTTCGATGTCAGCCGGAACGAGCCCGTCGACGCCGAGCGCAACACGATGGACTCCCGGCCTTCGTCTTCTGTCGGCACGAGCACACGCTTCTTCTTGGGGACGACGTACGGAAGCCGCTGTTGACTCTCCGTCGGCGAGGAGACGCTCTCGACCTCGTCAAGGCGCTCGGCGTACGGAGCAGCGTCTTCTGGAGACTGTTTCCGGCACAAACCGCCGTACACGATCGAGTTGGAGAGTCCGTTCAGGTCCTGCAGCACCTGAGCGAACAGCCCAAAGTCGACGTGGTGGTTGCCAACCGCTTCGGTCACTACGGTCATCAAAGCGAGAAGCGGGGTGACATCACATGTTAGCGCGTGTCTGCGTCGGGCGTGGCTCCACCAAGGCAGCGAGCGAGGACGCACGGCGGTAGATCATCATGGGCGAGCGGTGGGCGATGAAGACCACGATGTACAGCAGCAGCTTCCGGCGGATGAGCATGGACGACGTGTCGGCCTCGATCGTGTCATGGCTGCGAATAGAACGAACGACCAGGTCAGCATCGACGGTCGGGTCTGGACGCGCGGTCACCGAGCCGAGCGCGATGGCGGACGTACCGAGCGACGCGCTGCTTCATGTTGACGTGGATGAGAACGAGCAGGACGAAGTTGAAGACGACCATGGCGACGTAGAAGACGTAGAAGGTCAGGAACATGAGCTGGATCTCCTTCAGCCAGCAGTAGAAGGTCGCGTCCCCGTACTTGTGCGCTGCAGAGCCACAAGAGCACAGTGTTAGCAGCCCCTCGGCAGGCTCCAGCAGCTCGTCCACGCGGCGTCCGTACTGCTCAGGTGGTAGGCGACCAGTCCGACGGACGGCACGGTCGCGACGGCGAGGTAGAGGCGGAAGCGCGCCTGGCGCACGGCGGCCGACTCGCCGACGACAAGCCAGCGGTAGAGGTTGAAGGCGATGCAGCAGACCCAGGTGCAGGAGGCAAGGTTGGCGGCCTGCACGACGGCGGCCTGCAGGTTGCACAGCGGCCCGTTGTTGACCGGCGCGCGGCCGGCCACGCGTGCGACGATGGCGGCCAGGTCGAAGAGCGAGAGCACGAGTACGAGCTTGCGCGAGAAGTCCATCTGCGCGCGTCCGCGACGGCCGTGCGCCTTGTTGGCGCCGCACGCGCGCCATTGCTGGTGCAGCAGCAGCAGCAGCACGTACGAGACGCCGATGAGCGACACGGCGCTCGACACGTAGCCCACGAGCTGCAGCCGCTGCGCCTGCGCCGCCGGTATGTCGCCCGGCGCGGCGTCCAGCATGCCGGCGGGCCGCCCAACTGAGGGCGCTCGGCTCGGTCTCTGGCACTGGCCGTCCGCGGGTCGAGTGTCGAGCGTCGAGCGTCGAGCGTCGAGCGTCGAGAGTCGAACGTCCGCGAGGCGAACGCCCAAGGCGGCGGGCGTTCGAGGCGACCGCTCCGGCGTGTACTGTTCCGGGCGAGCGCGAGCCAGTGGGCCGCGCCACCCTCCGGCTCCGGCACCTGGACTCGCGCGGGCCGGCGGTGCTCCGGACCGACGCGGCGAGCGGGAGGGAGGGCGTCAGGCTGGCGGTCAAGTGTCCGCCAATGCCAATGCCCATGCCCATGCCCATGCCGGCGATAGGCGACCCATGGACGTTGCCAGAAGCGCGGGTTTACGCGGGTTACGGTGTACCCTTTTCCATCAAGTGAAACCGTCTCGGGCGGCAGACGGGGCGGAGTCCCACTGTCTGACGCGCGCACGCTGGACGCCGCGCTGACCACCGCGGCGTTCGAAAAACCGCGGTCCGTCTCCTGGTCACGGCTGCATTCCACTTGATCTGTTATGACGGGGTATGATGTGCACAAGCAATACTAAACATTATTTTTAGATCACTACTATCATTTATGTCGGGGTATTATAGTAAGAAAGCAACGGATATGCGAGACTCAATGGACCCCGATCTGGATCGCGACGCATTCTCCGGGAACACGCCAAAACGCGATGCTCCTGGTCGGAATGGGCTTTGCCATCATGGCGGCACGCGTCGAGCCGCATGTGCGTCGGCGGCCGTCGGCCCGACGCTCCAGCGCGCGATGACCGATTCCGGGCGGCTCGTAATCTCCGCGGGCGGGCGGACGCACCGACAGGCGGTGCTGGCGCCTGGCGACGGCGCGCAACGGGGCCTTCCGCTCGGAACTTCCGATGGAGAGGCTTCTTGCGTCCAGCGCGCTGCTCATGGTGCCCACGAATTTACCGCGGCGGACGCCATGCGTCAAGACGCGCGTGCCAGTGAGTTCTCCGCGACCCGCGAGTGATGCGTGAGCAGTTGCGCATGCCGCGGATGGCGGCGCGAGGCCGGGCTGTCCATGGGCTTCTCTTGGCGCGCTGGGGCGTCCAGGACGTCGGCATGCGATCTGCAGCGCGTGTCGCTGCCCCGCGACCTGAGGCGCGTGCGGCTGCTCGTGATGCGGACCACGGCTTGGTGCTCGCCGCGCCTGACGAACTCAGTTGGGCAGGTGAGTCAGCGACTGACGCGATTCCCGGCGGGTGATTCAGTCCAGCACGGCAACAAAGCGTCCGCCGTCATCATGGGCGTCGGCTCCTTCGCGGATGGAGGCGTCGATTTGTTGCCTGGTACCGCATTGTTCTCCTTGGCGGAAGGCGCGCGACGTCACCGGCCTCTCTGGTTTCTCAAAGGTGTGGTCGGAGGTGCGTCACTGTGAACTGAATTGGCCCAATGGCGTGTGTCCTGGACGGACGCCGTGATCACCCGCTGCTTGACTCGGATACCATTTGATCGCTCAGTTCGCCGCTCCGAGCGTGAGGCTTTGCCAACTGTCACGCCGTTCTCGTTATCGCCACTCGAGTCACTCAGAAGGCTGTCGATAGATTGTTCTCATGCGCTGGAGACAGCAGACGCGCCTTCAAGGTGCTTGGCCATGGCATTGGCGTCCCTATACGTGAGACTCCCACCGAGAACCTGAAGGCTTCAGGCTTGAGCAGCCGTGATATCGCGAACAAGTTGCTGCGTATACCCGTGTCGCTGCTGGCGACCACTTGCATAGATCGTTGAGCGCCATTGAGATGCATTGTGTTGTTGCCGTCGACGGCCATTGGACGCCAAACAGAGCACCACCAAGACACTCTCGCCAAGTGTCACACGCTCAAGGTCGACGTTGGCGTGACTCGCAGTTGATCAATCCTCAACACCAAGACAACGGAGCGGAGCCGCATCGACGACGGCGAGTATCACGTCTTGCACCTCTGTTACTCACCGACGATGCACAGTCGCGAGTTCCATCTCTTCTCGGTGGCGAACAGCGCTATTCGGCACCGGACATGCTGGTCGCACGTTGATCAAGGGGCTTTGCATCGCTCCACAGCCTCCTGGGTCTGCCGCTAAGCACTCGTTTCCAACCAGCTTCGCGAACCATGTCGTGGTTGTAAAGGTGCTCCTTATCGAGAAAGGTGCCAGCAGACATGCCGTTCACGTTGAAAGGCAACGTGGAAGCACCTACTGTGAACACGCCACTACGCTAAATGGACAATGTTCGTTCGTGTCGATGCGTCTTCACGGAGGAGTTTGTACTTGCTGGAGCGGTCGACAATGAAGAAGCACATGGTGGACAACGTGTTAATCATCTTCTCACCGAGACTTATGCCGTCCTCCTTCTCTTCGCCAACACATCGAGCGAGACGCATGCGCTTATGACCTTGAGCAACAGCCAAGGTCTTGCTTTCTCTCAACCCCTGAAGCGAAGACAGTTGGCGCTGCTATCAACATGAAACGATGCTTGATTTGTTTGTTTGCACTTCGGCAAAGGGTTTCGTCCAGGGGATGGCACGGCGGCACAAGACTTGAATTTACTGCAAAAGCAACGACATCATCGACACTATCGTCAAGCAAGCAGAACGGTAACTAGCACTTTGGTGATCACACCCGCGGCCATCAGCGAGATGCGCCAAAAGCCCGGTCTGCGGCGCTCCAGCCGCTTGGTCTCGATCTCCAGCTCATCGTCGTTCGCCCGATACACATCCAGACGATCTTCCATCCGACCAAGCGCGGCCGAATACCCAAACGTGACGATCTCCGTCACGACGGACGGTGCGATCTCAATACACGGGAACGCGTCAAAGCTCTCGCGGATCTCTCGCGGCAAGTCGATAAATTTGTTGTCCGCTTGGTCGAGTGCGTCGAACCGTGGAATGAAGACAAAGTGCGGCGTCGAGTAGCTGCCGCTGTTGAAGATCGTGACGACGCGCTTGAACTCGTTCTGGCGAGCCGACAGCGTCGTGTAGGCCTCGCGGCTGATGTTGTTGATGACAATCGCAAACGGAACGTCATGGAGGTGGATCGAATCAAGCACGCGCTCGATGGTGACAAGGTCCTCACAAATGGCGCGGCCGAACTCGAGCCGAACAACAAAGCAAAGCTTGAATCGCCCGCCCATTCGGAGCCCCTGCGTGATAGCTGCCGCTGCCTGCCGCTCCGCGCACCGATCGGCGAGTCCGGGAGTGTCCATATACAAGATCTCACCGATTGCCGCAGTCTGAAGTGACTGAGTGAGCCCGCCGCCATAGCTAAGTCCGGATGAGAAGCGCCGGGATCCAGCAAGGCAGTTGAGCAGTGTGCTCTTGCCGGTGCCCGGGTTGCCGATAAAGAGCCAATTCTCTCTCATCAGAGATGGTCGGGAACGAGTTGGGGGTTGGCACGACGAAGCTGTTGGAGTTGGGGAGAGTGCTTGAAGCACAATGGGATCGCGGTGCGAGTTGGCCTCGTTCGTCGGTGCTAAGCAATAAGCGAGTGAAGCACCAGCAGGGGGCAGCAAGGTGCTCCAACTTCTCCACCCAGCGGAGTTGGCGCGTGTCTGGGCGTGCCTCAACGACACGCAGGAAAGGATGCGAGCGACGCTGGTACCGCGAGGACATGGCGCGCTACCGCAATGAGCAGAGCAGCAGCAGCAGCGACTTCGACTGTGTTGTCATGTGACCAGCAGCGGCGTCTCAAGGAGCCCTCGATCTCTTGAGCATACGTACCAAGTGCGCGCGATCGCAAGACTCCCCATGCGTCGGAACGAGGGCTACTCCCGGGATTGGAGGATGGAATGCCCCACCTTTGATTCAACTCGCTGGCTTGAGCATAGCTCGAGAATGCAGCACAACTGCGCTTTCCTTCTCCCCATACACATTCACATGCCGTTAGTACTTACTGGAGCGGTCGACGATCGAGAAGCGCATGGCGAGCAGCGTCTTGAGCGTCTCCTTGGCGATGTTGATGTCGTACTCCTTCTCCTCGTCCGTGAGGAACACGTAGGGCACAAGGCATAGGTGCTTCTTGGCCGCGTCGTCGCGCGCGGGTCCGTAGGTCCAGCCCTCGTCCATGCGGCCCTTGGCCCACACCTCATGCGCGTTCTCGGCCAGCAGGTCCACCAGCCGCAGCAGCCGCGGGGGCAACTCCACGTTCGACGTGTCGATCGGCAGCGGCCGGTACACCTCCACGCCTCCCTCGCCGTACGTCGTGTAGTACGGCGAGTCCTCCATCAGGCTGCTGCGACGGAAGCTCATGGCCTCGCGCAGCAGCGACGGCATTGCTGCCGGCTTGCTTTTGGCTGAAGAAGTAGTCGCAGCGTCGCCGTCCGCGCCGTCCCGGCCCGCGACATCGTCTTCATCCAGCGCGTCCGCGAACGTCGCCGAGCCGCCGCTGCCGTGCTGCCCATTCACGAGCGACCCGCTGCTGCCGCCGCCGTGGGCACTGCTGCCGTCGTCGATGGCCGACATCATGGACGGCGAGCGAGAGAAGTTCCGCCCGCTGCCGCTGCCACTCGACCCCGCGTGGCTCGCGCGCACGATCGTGTAGTTCATAAAGACGATCGTCTTGAGCGTCTCGACGGACGAGCGGTAGTCGAAGGCTTGCTCCTCCACCGACAGCAGCTTGTACGGCACGAGGTTTGGGTGCCGCTTGGACGCGTCGTCACGGGTCGGGCCGTACTGCCAGCCCTGCTTGAGTCGCTCCAGCGCCCACATGTCGTGGCAGTTGCGCGCCAGCATGTCACCCAGGTGCTCCAGGTGGCCCAGCTCCACCTTGGACGTGTCCACGGGCTTCGGCCGGTAGTTGTGGCCCTCCTTCTCGCGCGACGGCATGTCGATCAGGCACATGCGGAAGCGGTACATGACGTCCAGCGCCTCCTGCCGCACCTCCGACTGCGAGCACAGCGCGCGCCGCTTGTCCTTGCGCAGGTACAGGTCCAGCATGCGCGAGATCTCGTCGAACCGCAGGCTCTCTCGCCCGTCCGCCAGCACGCTGGCGAACAGCAGCCCCAGGTGGTAGTCGCTCACCACCCGGTGCGTTCGCGCATAGCCCCAGAGCTTGGTCGCCTGCAGCAGCGCCACCTTGAGCTCCTTGACAACTGTGCGCGCCACATGGTACGCCAGGTGCTGCCACGGGATGCGCAGCTTCTCGCCGCCCAGCAGCTCCAGCACTCGCTCTCGCGGTCGGCGGCGCAGGCGGCGGCGGGGTCCCCGAGCGGCAGCAGAAGCAGTTGCGCTTCCGTCCACGTCGCTGTCGTCGAACGACCCGAGTGACCCGAGCGATGACAGTGTGCGTGGGGGAGCAAACGAACCGCCAACGCCTCGACGGACGCCATTGTCATCTCCGAGATCCTCGAAGCTACTGCTCTCTTCGTCCCACTCGGCGTCCCCCTCGTCGTCGCTGGCGTCGTCGTTGGCACCCAGCACGACACACTCCACCGACAGCTTGTTGTGGTGCACCACCTTGAGCGCGAGCCCATCGCCGAGTAGCGAGTCACCCTGCAGGCGGATCGTAATGCCGATCGGGATCATGTCCTTGATGGTCTGGTGATCAAAGTTCTCCGACAGACGGATGTGCGTGACCGCATCCTTGTCCGGCACGCCGTTCGCGCCTCCGCCATTCGCGCCACCGTTCGCATTCCCGCCGTGCGCGTGCGTCTTGCGGTCGCCGAACTGGATCCGCCGATCGAACTTCATGCCGAAGCGCAGCAGTGCCACGACGCGCCAGACAGCGCCACGGAAGAGCTTGCGCGCGCGCTGACGCATTTCCTCCTGGTCCACTAAGTTGGTCGAGATGAGGCGCACGGTCTGCCGCGGCACGAGTCGGATCACGTCCTTCTTGTGTGCCATGACGACTGTGGGCGACACGGCCTGCCAGTAGCTGCGCAGCCGCGCCAGGACGTCGTACTCGACGCCGTCGCCGCCGTCCTCTTCCCCGTCCGCACCGTTCTTGGCCACCTCGTAGTACTCGGACAGGATGGCCACGAACATGTTGACGAGGATCTGGAACACGAGCACCACGAAGCTGCCAATGAAGACCGGCGCGATTCGCGGGTTGGCCTGCCGCAGCCGCGCGTAGTCCATCTCGCCCGCGAGCATGCTGAAGCACGTGCCGTAGGAGCGGCCGATGGTCGAGAACTCCTCGAGCGCGAAGCCAAACGCGAAGCTGCCCATGGCCGAGTAGCCCAGGAAGATGAGGTTGAAGATGACGAGGAAGCCCATGAGATCGCGCAGCGCCATGCCCAGCACGCGCCACAGCAGGTTCAGCGTCGAGTTCATGCGCAGGAACTTGAACACCTTGAGCAGCGAGAAGGCTGCCGCGATGGATGCCAGGTCCGTCAGCTGCTGGAATGTCGTCAGCAGCAGCTGCAAGCTCGAGTGGTCCAACTGAGCGCCTCCGCCATCGTCGACAGCGGCCGAGGCGGTGGAGCTGATGGTCGAGTTGGCCATGGTGATGTCGCTCGAGGGGCTCGACCGCAGGAGCGCGGCGAAGTGCGCGGCAAAGGCCCAAGACGCAACATAGTAGCGCACGGCCCATACCAGCACGGACACGAGGATGGCCAGGTGCGTGAGCTCGAACAGGTTCCACATGTCCGAGTACAGGTACGTGCCGACGCCCATGGTGGCCATCTCGACGGCCTCGCCCATGCAGTACGTTGCGAAGAAGAGCACGAGCGCCACCCAGAGCGCCACGCGGCCGTCCATCCATTCGCGCGCGGTGCGAAGCGCACCCACGACCTTGCGCGCCGCGCTGAGCACTTTGCTTCGGCCCGTGGCGCTCTCGTCCGCGTTGTCTTCGCCCTCACCGGCGTCCACGACCTCGTTGCGCTCGAGACCGACAACCCGCAGGTGCGAGCTGTGCGCAAAGTGCTCCAGGTGGCCCGACGGGTGCATGGTGAAGACGTGCAGGCCGATCGTGAAGACGCGCGTCACGGGGTTGAGCAGCGTGAACTCGAGCGACAGCGCGCGCGTCGCCGGCGACAGCCACGCGTCCGCCTGCAGGTCTTCCACGGCGGTCGCGCACAGGTCCACGGCGTACCCGCCGGTGCCGTAGTCGCGCTCGTAGCTCGCGTGGTCGGTCGCGTCCGATGCCATGGACGCGGCCGCGCTCGTCGTGGTCGCCCATGTCAGCGGCAGCAGCAGCAGCGACGTGTGCGCAAGGTGCGGCCGCAGTGGGCCCAGCCCGTCTTGCCACGCGTACTCGCGTCCGTCGGCGCCAGTGAGGGGCGCCTTGTGCTCCGCGGCAGCGCTATAGAACGGGTAGCAGTCCGAGACCCAGTCGCCGTGGATGCGGCATTGCTGCTTGCGCACGCGCACCTGGCGGAAGCGCACGTCTCCCACGCGCGTCCACTGTGCGCCGGTCTCCCTGCCGTCGCCGTCGCCTCCACCGCCGCACACTCGCGCCTGGATGGTCTCGGCGAAGTCGTACAGGTCGGCGAACGAGTGCACGTCGCACACGCCCTCCTCGCGGCACGTGAGCGCGCCGACCACGTCGTTCTGCTGGAAGCTGTCCTCGACCGGGAGCCACGCGACGAGCGAGAAGAAGACGGCCAGGAAGCCCAGGTAGACGATCAGCTCCTGGTAGAACTGGCGCCGCTTCATCTCCTTGTACTCGGCCGCGACCGTGCGCAGGTCCAGCTTCTTCTTCTCCATGTGGATGCCGCGGTACACGAGCGGCTGGCCGGCGCCGAGCCCGCCAGCGCGCGGCCACATGCTCAGAAACCCGCGCGCCGCACGCTTGGACGTCACGACCTGGTGCGCCACGCCCGCGAACGAGTTTTGCGGCTGCTGCGGCTGGGCGTCGCCCGGCTTGGCGTCCGCGTCCGCATCGTCGTCCGTGGTGGACCAGTTATCGTTGCTGCCGTTCACGGCGCGCGCGCTGCGGAGGTTGGCGCGCACGAGCGACGCCACGTTGCGCAGGCTCGGCTGGCGCAGCTTCTTGACTGCGGCACCACAGAACAGACAAGGCGTCAGCGCGTGGCCGTCTCTCTCGGCGGGGGCAAGGCGAGGCGCCTGGAGGGCGTACGCTTGGGCTTCCGCGGCGGCGGCGGGTCCACGCGGTCGCCGTCGTCCTCCTCGCTGAGCGAGCTCTGGTGCGAGGCCGCCAGGCGGTGGCGCCGGCGCAGCGTGCCCACGACGATGCCGCCGCCGTTGCCGCTGCCGGAGCGCGACCGCAGCGCGCGCGACCCGCCGGCGCCAGTGTTGCCGTTGCCGTTGCTGTTGCTGTTGCTGCCGCTACCGCTGCCGCTGCGCAGCCGCCGGGGCGCCGCAGTCGCCGCGCGCGGCTTGGGAGGCGCCGGCGCCGGCGTCGACGCGCTCTCACCGGCCGCGGGCGGGTCCATGGGGCCGAGGGAGGCGCGCGCGGAGAGGGAGGAAGTGCCTGGAGGAAGGGGCCAGCACTCGCGTCCGTCTTGATGTGACGCGTCGGTTGGGTCGTCTCTGGACACCGACGGATACAATCTCCAAGTGTAAGAAGTACTGAGGGCTATCATGAAAAGCACTGTGTTAAGATTAATGCTGCACGGGACACGTCGGACTGAAAGAGTGGATTTTCCCGCTAGGGGATGGGGAGAGGAAAGATGATCGGAGGCTGTGATTTTATATAACAGTAGTGCTGGAACTGTAATCGTTGGATAAAAATCGGCTCATACTGAAATGCATCGATTCATCCGCAGTGCTTTCCGAAAATCGGTTTTAAACCCTTGACACCCGATACATGTGCAACTTCAAGCAAAGGTCTCGCAGGTTCTTCGCATCCCGCACAATCGATCATCACGGCCGCGCAAACCTGAAGAAGCGGAAAAGAAACGCGAGCATCTGCTTGGAGGCGCTCGCTGTCTTCCCGAGGCGCTCGCTCCCCCCCGGCGGCTCTCCTCCTGCCCCCAGTCCGCGTCGCCCCCGCCCGTGCTCGCGCCCTGCTCGCTGGCGCTGCCCCGGTACCTGTAGCCTCCACACAGCAGCAGCAATGCCCCTCCTAGTGACGCGGTTCGCGCGGCGGAGCGCGGCGTCGGTGGTGCGCGGCGCGCGCGCGTACCACTACAACAAGGGCACGGCCAAGGACATGATGGAGAAGTCGTGCTACCACGGCGTGAACTTCGTCGTCCCGGAGGACGCGACCGTGTTCGAGGCCGTCACGCGCATGGCCGGCATCAACCTCGGCTGCCTGGCCGTCAGCGACGCGCAGGGCAACTTCTCGGGCGTCGTGACGGAGCGCGACTACCTCAAGAAGGTCGAGCTGCAGGGCCTGACGGCCAAGTCCACGCCCGTCTCGCAGATCATGACGAACCGCGCGCGGCTGGTTACGGCCGCGGCCGACGAGACGCCCTCGCAGCTCATGACCAAGATGCTCTCCAGCGTACGCGCCTTGTCGTGGATGGATGGATGGATGGATGGATGGATGCTCGCAGCTGACTTGCAACTCACTGACGCGGTGCCGTGCCTTGCATGGAACGAACGCGCAGGACATTCGCCACCTGCCAGTGCTGAACGACGACGGGAACCTGATCGGCATGCTGTCTATCAAGGACATTGTGCGCGAGATCAACCGCGAGCACGACGCCGACATGGACACGCTGAGCACCTTTGCGCTCGGCCGCGGCGGGCACTTCGTGCTGGACTGAGTCTCTTTCCTGGCAGATGTCGCTGTGCTGGTAGTGACAGTCTGGCGGACCGACGGGCGGGCGGCAGGTATGTGCCGCTCAACACCATGGGCCGTTGGATAAACTGGAATACAGGAGCGTGTCTGGTCTCGCCCTCGTCGATGGAGTGCGCGCGCTCACTTTTCGGGCCTTGTCAGGCATGTGATGGAGATCCAGCATGTGCGGTGTGTATTCGATGGAGAGGACCCGATCGCCTACAGCCTACAGCACCGTGGTCGAGAGCGTGTCGGCGGCCTGCTCGATGGCCACGCACAGCCGCGTGAGCTCGCGCCGCGCCGTCATGGAGTTGCCGTCCGCGAGCTGCTGCGTGACGGCGGGGAAGAAGCCCGCGCGGTAGTCGTCCCACTCGGAGAACCCGTAGAGCGCCTGCCACATGCATGTCTCGAGCGTCAGCCATCGATCATGACACTCCACCACAGCAACAGGCAGGGGAGACACTCACATGCTTGAGCCACGGCTCGCGCGGCGGACCCGAGGGCAGCAGGAAGGCCTTCTCCGTCATGAGCAGCCGCGTGTTCATCTCGCGCACGCGCTTGAAGTCGACCACGAGCTCGCCGCTGAGCACGCTAGCCATCGCCTCCGTCATCTCGTGCATCTCCTCCGTCACAGCCACGGCGGCGTGCTCGAAGCTCTCGATGGCGGCGTGCAGGCGCGTCAGCGGCACGGTGGCCGCCATGCCAGCGCGGGCCAACGCCGAGACGAGGTAGGCCTCTCCGTGCCGCAGGTCGCGCGCCACCTCAGTGAAGTCGTACTGCAGGAAGATGGCGTCGCTGAAGGACAGCAGGACGCTGCCGTACAGCTGCGCCGCCGCGCGGTGGAAGCCGAAGCCCGGGTCGCCGAACTTGGTCATCCAGTCGAACGAGTCGTTGCTCGAGCCCTCGACGCCCAGGTACCCGCCGTCGAAGTCGAGCTCGACCGTCGGGATGGCGAGCCGCGCCAGGAACGGCGAGATGCGGCCGGTGGTGCCCGGCAGGTCGACCTTGGGCAGCTCGGCGGCCTTGCTGCCCTCCTGCGCGCGCGTGTGCTCGAGCCAGTAGGAGAAGACCGAGTCGTCCGACTCGGGCAGGTCCTCGCGTCCGAACGTTGTGTTGAGCGGAAGCAGCGACAGCCCGGACTCCTCCTCCGTCTCGCTGTCCCCGCTAGCCGCGTCAGCCTCCACGACGGCCGTGGCGTCCGCCGAGACAGCCACTGTCGTAGTGGAAGCGTCCAGGCGGCGCTTGGTGGCGCCGGTGAAGAAGCTGGAGGCGTCGACCTCGCTCTCGGGCTGCGCGATGGCGGCCGAGACGAGGTAGACGTTCTTGCGCAGCGAGGCGGCGGCTTCGCAGTGCAGGGAGCCCGAGCCGCGCACCACGTCGTGCATGTTGAGGTAGACGACGCCGCGGCCGCTGAGGTGCGAGAAGTGCCGGTCGATCCATGCCGAGGAGCCGACCGAGCCGAACTGCTCGCCGTCGAAGCTCGCGAGCAGCAGCGTGCGGTGCGGCCGCCATCCGTTGGCTAGCAGGTCGCCCAGCGCGCGCAGCACCTCGAGGAAGACGGCGTTGCCCGAGCCCACGCCGGCGGCGCTGGCCGTCGTCGAGTCTCGCTGCGCGCCGACGATCACGTACCGGTCGGCCTCGCGCGTGCCGCGCACCGTCACGAGTACGTTGGTCACGTTGCGCAGCGTGTACTTGTTGTGCGCCTCCATGCTGGCCACGACGCCCGCGGCGCCGCTCCGAGCGCCGGAGAAGAGCTCGACCGAGTAGCTGGCGTTGACCAGTCCGCCGGTGGAGGGCCAGCGGTCACCGAAGATGGCTGGCGCCGTCTTGTTGCTGGCCGCCGCCGACTGCTTGCCCGCGTGCTGCAGCAGCTCGCGCACGACGGCCGCGCTCACGGGCATGCTGGGCACGGCCGGCAGCAGGTTGAACGTGTTGTTCTCGGAGAAGACCTCGTCCACGTTCATGCGGTCCGCTGCGTACGTCGAGCCGCCGTCCAGCGTCGACGGGTCGCCGTTGCCCATGTAGACGGAGCCGTAGGCCGCCTCGGCTGGTGCTCGCCACGGACCCTCGGGCACGCTCTTGCCACCGTCGTCTGCCGGGTCACTAGCGTCGCAGGTTCGAGCGTCGGTCAGTCTGTCAGGCATGCCGAGAGCAGCAAGGAGAGAGGAGAGAGGAGGACGCACTTGTAGGTGAGCACGGCGGAGGCGCCGAACTTGCCGGCGAGCAGCACCTTGGCGGCCAGCGACAGCTCGCCGCCCATGCGCACGAGCACGAGCCGGCCGGCCACGCTCACGTTGGCTTGCTGCAGCGCTGCGTAGTCGTCCGAGCCGCCGAAGTGCGCGTACACGAGCGCGCCGGCGGCCGAGCCGTTCTTGGCGTAGAGGTGGAAGGGCGGGAAGGCGGCGCGCGCCTTGGACGCCTTGCCGCGCGCCTTGAAGGCCGCCAGGAAGTCGAAGGCCGCGAGCGGCGCCGGCGCTGGCGTGGGGGCCGCCGTCGAGCCGGCCTTGGGCTTCTTGGGCACAGCGCGCAGCTCGAGCCGGAGCGTCTCGGGCTCGTTGACCAGGACCTCGAACCGGTCGAGCTTGATGAAGCTCTCGTCCACGCCGAAGTCGACCGCCTTGGCGCGGATGTACTTGGCGAAGTCCTCGCTGCCGGTCGAGCCCGTGTGCCGCACGCCCTGGAGAGAGCACGGCGGTTGGCGTCAGTGTCAAATTGGGCAATGACGGGGAGGAGCGGAGACGCACCGCTGTGTACTGCTCGAGCGACTCGCGCACGCCCTTGGTGGTCGTGGCGCCCATGAGCCGCTGCATGATGGGCGGCAGCGCGCTGCCAGCCATCGGGGACCCTCGTTAGCCATGCACTCGGCCTCGGTTCATCACCATGGACCGCCGGCCTACCCGAAGGACTCCTGCGTCGAGAGGAAGTGCAGCAGCATGACGCAGGTCAAGATGGACAGGAAGAGCCCGGCCAGCACGGCCACGCCCACGCGGCGGCGGTGCGAGATCTCGGCGTCGCTCAGGTCCGACTCGTCCGGCCCGGCGCCGCGCGGGCTGTCGATGTACAGGTTGTTGGCGAGCAGCCGGCGGCGGCCGTGGTCTCCGCCGTCCTGCTCGTCGTCCTCGTCGCCGTCGCTGCGGCCCAGCAGCCTGCCGCCGGCGTCGTCTCCGCCGTCATCGCCGTCGTCTGTCGAGAAGGCAGGCGGCCGCGCCAGCTCGAGCTTGAGCGCGCGCTTGGACTGCGACTGGGACTGCTGCAGCAGCCCCACCTTGTCGGGGCTCGCCATCCGCTTCTCGTCGCGACCGGGAGGAAACGGGGACTGGCAGCGCAGGCCGAGCCAGCCGAGGCGAGGGACGGACGAGCAACCAACGCCCGCGGCCAGCAAAACCGCTCCCCGCGGACCGAGAATAGCCGCCACTGGGCATGCGACGCAGGCACTGGAAGACATGCAAGGGCCGAAAACCGACGGCGAGAAACGCCCATGGCACGTCGTTGGAGGCTGAAGACGCCGAGAGTCTCCGTGGAGGCGGCAGGGCGGGCAATGGCCAGGACGGCGAAGCTAGTGGCGGACTCGTTCCATGCGCTGCATGGCGCTTGTTTCTCGGTTTCTCCCTACATCTACATGACTCTCGCTCTGCTATACTACTGGCAAGACCCTCGGACCTCAAGGGGGCGTGTCGGAGCGGCAGGCTCCCACAGGACGAGAGGAGCGCGGCGCCAGCCCATGCATGAGGTTCCCAACGGGAGCAGGTGCTGTGCGCTGGCAAGTGGCGGCGGCGAGGACGAGGCCCTCTCTCCTTCCATCGTCTCGCTCGCGGCCGCTGGCGCCGTCCTGCGCCGTCGTCCTTGGTCGTTCGGGTCTTGCACGCCCTTGCTACATGCCGCCTCGCTCGTCGGCGGCGCTCTTGTTTCTGCTCTTGTTACCTTGACATCCATCCTCTTTCTCGCCGGGTTTCTTCATGTTTCTTCAGCCAAAACATATAAACACTACTGCATGCGCAGCGCCGACGGCAGGAGGCTTACGTGAAGCAGCTGATGCTGCGCACCTTCTTCTTCGGCTGGTCCGCGAACATGCCGAGCGCAGCCGCCGACACCTCCGCCACCAGCGCGTCGAAGAAGGCGGCGCCATCCGCCTCCGTCAACCCTCGGACCGCCTCCACGACCTTGGCAGCCTCCACGACAACTTCCTCCAGCTTCGACGGCGACGAGAAATCGCCCTCGCGCTGAAGGCAGCTCGCGATCTCGAACAGCGAGAAGCCCGCCTCCGCCCCCAGCTGCAGCACCGCCGTGCACATGCGCATCGTCGCGACGCACTCCTCCTCAATGCCCGCGGCACGCAACATGGCAGCGTCGCGCGTCGCGTCCAGCGAGGCAATGTGGTCGAGCTCCGAACTGGTGAACGGGAACTGCGCCTGCGGCCACTGCAGCCAGTCGAAGGTGGCGCCATCCAGGTGCTTGTACGACGGCAGGCAGAATCCGTGATCGATCGGCGTCATCTCGTACGTCTGCTCGTGCGGACGGAACGTCAGCAGGATGTTGCCCGCATGACGGTCCGTGTTGAACAGCCGCACGTCGAAAATACCGATCTTGTGCACCTCCGGGATCGAGAACTTGAGCGTCCCCATGTCCTCCGCCGAGCACTCGGACGGCACAAAGCGCTGCATCGAGCCCTCCTTCTCTTCTCCATTCACGTTCAGCACCATGACGTTCGTGACGGGCACGCCGCTGAAGTTCCCATACGCTTCATCCAACAAATACGCGGCGCGCTCACGGAGCGCTCCGTTCCCCACGCGGAACCCCTTGTTCACGGGGTGCTCCGTGACGCCGACGACCGCATTCTCCTTCACATACCCGCGAGGGTTCTTCGGCGCCATGTACTCTTCATCGCGCGGCTTGAAGACGCCAAACGGGTTCATCTTCTTCGTCTTGGTCTGGCGGGAAGAAGACATGGGCTCCGCCGTTAAAAAATACACGCCACCACATCCATCGCTCGTCATCTGGAACCGGCTCGCGTCGTCCGCCGCCATGCACGTGACCTCGTCGGCGAAGCGCTGGGATGCCTCGCTCGTGAGCCACTTGGCCGCGACGTGCGCGAACGCAGCATCTTCCGACTCGACTTCCTCCACCGACTCCTTCTCCTTCGCGTCCTTGCCAAGCGCGCAGCCACGCAGCGGCGACAGCTTGAGCTGCACCATGGCGGGGTACAGCTTCGTCACAACCGTCTGGTGCAGCAGATCCTTGGCGCTCGCCACCGAGTACCCGTGCAGCCGCAGCGCGTTGAAGTGCTTCTTGGTCCCGCTCTTCGCGCGCGTGACGCCCTCGACGGCCTGCCAGCGCGCGCCGGCGACGGCCGCGGCCTTCTTGGCCGACTCGGCATCCTTCCTTCCGTCCGCCTTCTTGAACCACAGCCAGCCCGCCGCGCCCATGGTGCTCGCTGCTCCGTGCCGATCTCTCGCTCTCCGGTCCGCAGATCGAGAAGGAAGAGGACGCGGTCCCGGCTCGACAGGCGCCCGGGAGACCGAGAGAGCGACGGACGCGCGCGCGCGCGGGTCGGTCGAGGCGCAGAGAGCAGGGCGTCGGCCGGTGGCGGCGCAAGGCAGTGAGCCAGGCAGGCGGGTGCTAGTGACGCGGGGCTGGCGGCTTTAAGGCGCGTGGGCTTATCGGCTCGGAGCGGCGAGGAGCACTTGACGGCACTTGGGCTTGGGCGAGAAAAGCCAGAATGGCCTGGAAGAGGGGGGGGGACGAATCGATGTTTTGCGAAGAATAGCAAGGCCAACATGTTTTCCGACCCACAAGTGCAACCCCTTTGCGTAAAATAGCCAGTGCGGAAAGGGCGGTGTGCGAGAGGGAGCGCATCGGTTTGGGCGGGGATTCAGGCGGTGCAGGTGGACGAGCGACGTTTTCGAGAAAAATCTTTTGATTTTCATCGAGAATGGACGTTTCGAACGAATTGTTTGCGCCGCTTTTTTCGTCAAAGCTGGAGAGATTTTGGCGAGCAGAATATTCACATTCACAGACCGACGGTTTGATGGCCAAAGAATGAACGAACATGCCGGCACAGTTCTTATCATGATTCTGCCGGGAAACAGGCGCGGACATGTGCCGCGCGCAGGAGAAGAATGCGAGAACGTGATGGCACTGGCACAGACGAGAGCAAAGCAGGCGGTGTCAAGTGGTGGGGGAGTCTGGGCTGTGCAGCTTGAGGGACAGTGCGGAGCCTCATTCGGTGCAGAAGCGTCTTCGAGAAGGTGGGCACCTGGGCTGTCCGCTGGTCCTCGCTCCGAAGCATTCAATGCTGAGGTTGCCACGCCGATGGGTGATGGAGCATGACGAGAGAGGAACTAACGATCCACGCGAGGGTTTGGATTCTAAAGTTTGAGTCCGGTCGACTTGCGAGCCACGAGCGCGATCGTGTGTACATCTCATCGAGTTTGGCATTGACTTTTATTCTTTGGAAAAAAGCAAATCGGACTGGACACATTGAAGAGCACAGTTTCGGCTCGTCACGGACAAAGCTTTTTCGATTCGGCACGACCGCACGATCCAGTGTGCACAGCCGGGCCTATTTTAACATGGTCCAACTGTGTCACAGCTTCGATAAAGTATCCACACAACAGTACCAGAATATGTCTATATAAATTGGCATTGACTCGAACAAGTGCCGTGACGGAGGAGAAGGTGACGCCCATCAATGCACGCCAAAGCAGCGCTTTGGTGACGCGTGCAAGCGACGATCGGGTCCCTTGCCACGTCGAAGTGCGCGGCGCAACACTTCAACGTGCTCTGGTCGCGGCTCATCCAGCAGCGGCACCCGCCTTTGACCTGGTCCTCTGGCTTGTCCACACGCTGCAGGCTATCCGCAATGCAAGAGGCAACAGGCCGAGGTGGTCCACTCGGGATTGAGCTGGGAGCACGTGCGCCGCGCGGGAATGACGCAGCCTGAGGCGAGGGCGTCTCATTGGACGACGGTCGCCCAATCGAGCGGCGCGATTTTCACACACGGCGTGGCGTCGATGCTCGCGGATCCTCTCGGTGGATACCGGTTATCAGCACGTGTCCTGAAATTGTACCGACGCGAATACCGAAGCAGACTAAACCGGTACAAAACCGGTAGACATACCGAGGTGCGGTAGTGGTCGAGACCGGTTCGTCACCGAAACACACAGTGCAACCGGTTTCCGCGCCACCCTGCCATTTACCGGTTCGGATTGTGCGCGCAGTGCCAGCAAGCAGCCGCATCCTGTCGGCATCATGCCACGTGGGACTTCTCCCTGGGAAGTCGAGCGTTGGGTTGCAGCGAGCAGAAGCGGGAGCCCATGTGGCCGCAGTGTCCTCGCGCCAAGTGCGCGCACGAGCTCCGCCCGCCAAAGCGCGTTCTGGTCGAGTTATCACACATTCTCTGCGCACCCACGGAGCACAGACACCGCCATGCGAATCACGCAGAGTCCTTGGATGCACCCACGCACGCGTCGATACTGGCGGCGCATGCTGCACCTCACGCTCGGCCCGAGTTGAACCGCCGAGCACTGGTTCGGGTCCGGCCCGGGTGCGGCTTGACGGGTTGCCGCCCACGCGCGGGGATGTGCTGCCAGCCAATCGAGCGCCTGTGTTACGCACTGTAGACATGGAGGCTCCCCCTGCTTTTGCGCGCGTGAATGATTTCCCATGGCGGCGCTCCGATTGGCGCCGACGCCATCTCAGCTGGCTGCATCCAGTGCTGCGGCCAAAGCCGGACCCGTGGCAAGCAGACCCACCCGCGACGAGCGTACGGTGAAGGCGCCAGTCGGTGAAGAGCGCGTCAGCCGGCCGGGAGGGGAAGGCATGCAGGACGGGAGGATGACAGGAGGGCTGCCATCCCCCCTCCTCCCCTCCAATTTTGGTTGACGGTCGACGGGATCCTTGGAACGTCAAGCATTCCACTCACTCGCTCAGCGCAGCACGAATTCGCGGCGGATCTCGCAGGCAATGACCGAGCGACGCGAGCGACTCGAGGCCTGCGCCAACCGCATGCGGAGAAGCAGGAAGAAGGCGCCGCGCATGTCCATTCCGCCAGCATGGCGCCTCGGTCTCTGCACTGCTGCCATGCCAGTGGCATGCATTGCCCGGCGAGTGGCTCGCCTGATGGCCGGCCTCCCCCAACCCGCCCATCCCCGGTGATGTGACTGCTGATTGGCAAGACCGACCCGACTTGGGTCGGGCGGGTCGACCCGGCGCACCGCCGCGCGTCTGTAAAGTACGAATGGGTTCGCTTTTTCGCTGGGGAGACTGCCCACCCGCCCGCCGTCGCCATTTCCGCCCAATGACGGCACTCTCCCTCCTTTGATTCGCTGAAACTCTCGTCGTCACACACTTTTCCCCACGTCGATTCGCCGAAATACTGCCATTCACCAACTTTTGGCCAATCCACGGCAAGGCCGACCCGGTCGGGCCGCCTCCAACTCGCGCACCCACCCGCCCGCCCGCCCAGGTGTCGGGCGGGCGGGTATGTGTCCGGCCGGGTATGCCCATGGACCCGGCGCAACAATCAAAGGCGGCAGGGTTGCCGGCCACTCCATCCTCCCCTCCCGCAAGCATTGGCCACGTCGAGCGTATCTCTTTTCGCGGGCAACCTTGCCGCGCAGTACCGGTATTCCCGGCTTCCCCTCCCGCCCGCCTCGCCTCCCTCGGCCGTGCTCGCCACGCGCTTGAGCCCATTCGGCGCTTTCCCTCTCGCTCGGCAAGCCCCAGTCCGTTCGGCGTTCGGTGATCTCTCCTGCCTGCTGGTCGGGGTCGTCGACGTTCCGTGTCCGTGTGTGATCGTGTGGTGTGTCATCCCCTCCCCCCCCGCCTACTCGTCAAGAATGCCTGCCTCTGCTTCCCCTGCGGGTCTGCGCCGCGCGCTGCCCGTTTCGCCCGCGACGCTCTCGCCCAAGCTCGAGCCGCTCTACTGGTCGCTCCTGAAGGAGAAGCGCTGCTCGGTCGCGCGTGACCCGGCGTACCTGGTGCGCACGCAGCAGCACGGCATGACGCGCTCGTGGCGGCGCAAGATCTGCCACTGGATGTTCCAGACGGCCAGGGAGTTCGACCTGCAGATGGACTCGGTGGCCAACGCCATGCACTTCCTGGACCAATTCCTCTCGCGCACGTCCGTGGACCGTGCGGCGCTGCAGCTCATGGGCATGGTCTGCCTCTGGGTCGCCACCAAGGTGCACGAGGCGCGGCCCATCCTCATCGCCGAGATGGCCATCATGTGCGAGCGCAAGTTCTCGCGCGAGGACATGCTGGACGCCGAGCAGCAGCTCGCCACGCTCATCCAGTTCCACTTCAGCCCGCCCAACTGCTTCTCCTTCGCCCGCGACATGGTCGCGCTGCTGCCCGCCAAGAGCGAGCGTGACCGCGACGCCTGCCTCGCCTCGGTCTTCCAGGTACTCGAGCTCGCACTCCAGGACATCGTCTCGGTCGGCTGCGACGCCTCCAGCCTCGCGCTGGCCGCCGTCCAGCTCGTCGCCGAGACCGAGCTCGGCCTCTCCAGTGACAAGCTGGCGGCTGACGTGCTGCTCCAGTCGGCCAGCGCCGTCATCCCCAGGTCGTCGCTGTCCAAGGCGGCGACGCTGCTGCAGACCGTGTACTACCGCCAGTCGTCCGACGCCGTCCAAGCGCCGGAGGCATCCGTCTCCTCGAGCCCTACGGCCGTGGAGGAGCTGTTTGACTACTGCCCCTCCGCCGAGGACGCCAAGGAGGAGGACTGCTCCGCCGCGGCCCTGGACATCGACGACTTTGGCGCCAGCCTGCTGGCCGACGAGAGCGAGACGCTGTTCGCGTCCGACTCGGACTCGCCGTCTCCCCGCGACCGCCGCACCCGCTCGCGCGACGACGAGGACGAGGACGACGAGAGCGACGAGAGCGCTGGCGGTGCCAAGCGCCGGCGCTTCGCTTAACTGTCATCGCCACGATGACAGTACCACCACCACTAGGATAGACACCCACACCACCACCACCACCACCACCACCACAACTCCAGCTCCATAATTTATGCTGGCGAGTCTGCTGCGGCAGCTCGGCACGAGAAATACACCGACGAATCGCATGGACGAGCGCATTCTTCGTGACCACTTATCGTGTTGAGGCTCCGTCAGTCGCCGCTTGGGATCCATCTGCCGACCATCGCGCACCACTCAAGGCAGAGCCATCGTGGCGGCGAGGCGCGTGCTATTGAAACAAGATCGTCCATCCGATCCATTCGAATGGCGGAAGCGGATCATCATCAGCGAAGCGCCGAAGTGACGCATTACACTTGAAATGCTTCGAAAAATATCTGGCATCATCGGTCCGAATAGTGGACTATGTCTTGGCGCTGATTTCGATTGCACTGCGTATCTGCCGCATCGGCAACGTGTCGCCGCTGATGCTTTTCATCGCCGTTTGAGCCGACCTCCATGTCGGGCGGCCAGTGTTTCCCAACGCGTTGCCATCGGCGCTCGCGCCGAGACACAGCTGCTCGATCCCGGACTGCGCAACCTCGAGAAGCAGCAGTACCAGCACTGTACCGGATGAGCACCTTGTCCTCATCGTGAGAATCAAAGTATAATTGTCACTGCGTTTTTTTCTTTCAACAACGAGCACTAATATATATGAATTATTTCCACTGAAGCAAAAGCCATCAATATATTCTTTCGACAGAAATCATGACGCCCGATTCAATAATGTGATTATACACCTAATTGTTTGCCTTCATATCATTCAAACTATTATGTGATATTGGTATCGAAACGAAATCTCACGAAATGGCTCCCGCCTTTTTTCATTCAGGACCACGTCAGTGCAGCAATGCCGATGCCGATAGCGGCCACGACGGCGCCCGGCCCGTGGCAGCGCGAGTACGAGCGCGACTGGCGGGCATTTGCGCGCCGCACCATCGCCTCTGCACTGGGCGCCAGCGCGCTGGATGACGCGCCCGCGGTATCGCCGAGCGATGCGCGCGAGCTGCGCACACTGCTGCTCGAGATCGGCGCGCGGACGGCCGTCGGTGGCCGCAAGCGCGCGCACAGCCTGACGCCGCAGCGAGGTGCGCGGCGAGGAGACGCCGACGACAGCGTGTTCCTGCTCGAGGACGTGTCGTACGTGTACCGGACTCCGCAAGGTGCGTGTTGGGCGGCGAGAGCGCAGGCGCGGCGTGGACGCAGACGCTAACACTTGATGGACGCCGTGAAGGAAAGGAGAGCGGAGGAGACAGCCAGCCGTCACTCTTCCCGGTCTTCTCGTCCCAGGACATGGAGCTTGCGGCGACTGTGGGAGGCGGTGGACAGCGCGCTGACGAACGGACGCACTCGCCCACGGAGGTGTTGGCGTCGCAGCGCCTCGCGGCGCGCATGGCCGACCTGTCGCCTATTGCCGGAGGGTTCGCGCCGTCGCCCATCCAGCCAGTGGACACAAGCGCCGCGGCAGTGAGCGCGGGCTTCGCGGAGACGCTGCTTGCTCCTAGTGACGAGGTGGGAGGCCGGCAGGCGAGCCGGAAGGACCAAGGCGCGGCAGGAGGGGGCTCTAGTTCCGGCCGTGACCGAACCGTTCCGCTCATGACCCACTTGGACGAGTCCATGCAGTCGCTGCATCTGAGCGATGACGAGCGCTCGCTCCTCCAGGAGAGCGTCCGTCATCAGGGCATTGACAGGAGTCGGTCCAAGAACGATGCCCAACGCCCGACCTCAAGATCGCGTGGGACCTCAAGCGGCCCGCAGAGTCCCAGGCGTCAGGATAGCCCGGCGCATGCGAGAAGCAGCGTCCGTGATGGAGTCTGCAGTGAACGTCGAGCCAATGTTGCTGCTGCTGTCGTCAGAGAAGCGGAGCCGCGTGTCTCTAAGGCCCTCACGTTCAGTGACAGCGACGACAGCGACGCGGATGTGACGGTGCTGGACCCGCAGGCAAAGGCGGAGATCCCCAGGACAGACTCTGCTAGCAGCGTGAGTGGGGTGGAGCCCGAGCCCGAGTTTGGCACGGGCTTCGACGATCTAGCTGCGCGTTCAAGTTCCCTGGCTGCAGCCGCGGACCATGTGGTCACTGAGCCAGCGCAAGGCGATCAAGGCGTGGAGGATATGGAGATCGACCAGCCGGAGCGCCACCAAGTCCACTCCAGAACCAGCGACGACCACGACCTCGAGATATCGGACCTGACGCAGCCTCAGCCGCGGTCCCGGCGGCGGCGCCGCCTCTCCCAACGACCGCGAGCTGTGAGTTCTCGGTCCATCACTGTGAGTGTGGGGCAGCAGCAAGAGCAGCAGGCGCCGCAGCCTCAGGTGATGCGAACAAAGCTGCCGCTGCAGGTCGAGTATCGATTCGCCAGTGATCGGAAGCGCCGTGCCCGCCGGCGTCGAACGCTCGAGCGCACGCCTGGGTTCCCGTACCAGCGACCAGAGTACGCGGTGGAGCTGCAGCCGTACCAGAACGAGGCCGTCCAGTGGATGCTGGACCGCGAGCGCGGCTCCACCTCCTGCCTCCCGACAGAAGAAGTGCTGGTGTCTACAGCGACGACTCCCGCTGGGAGACGAAGACGTCGACAGGATGCCAAGGTGGAGGAGCTGGCGGCAAGTCTCCGGGGCGGGATCCTAGCCGACGAGATGGGCCTGGGGAAGACGGTGTGCTGCATTGCGCTCATCTGCGAGTCGCTGCGCATGTCCCGCGAGGCCTGCCGGCTCGAGTCGGAGGCGTCGGACAACCCCTCCATCCCGCGACTCCGGCCGCCGACGCTCATTATCACGCCGCTGTCGATCCTGACGCAGTGGGAGCACGAGCTGCGCAGCCGCACGAACCTGAGCGTCGTCACGTACCAGGGATCCACGCGCAAGAGCGTCCGCACCGCCGACGAGTTCATGGGCGTGGACGTCGTGCTGTCGACGTACGACACGCTCCGACTCAAGGAGTGCAAGCTCCGCCCGTCCTCCCGCGCGCGGCATGTCGACTCGGAAGACGACGACTCGGGTGAGGACGAAGAGATGAATGGCGGCGCAGCACCGGCAACCCCTGCTCGGAACACCACCAACGCCAGCTCCAGCACCACGCCGTGGCAGCTCGCGGCGCGCCTGACGCCGGCCACCAGCCGCCTCCGGCCGGGTCGACGAGGCAAGGCGGCAGCGAGCAAGGTCACGTCCAAGCTTCATCAGCTCGCGTGGCACCGCGTGATCCTGGACGAGAGCCACCTGATCACCAACGCGGCGTGCGCTCGCGCGCAGGCGGCGTTCTCGCTCAAGAGCTCTCGCCGGTGGTGCGTCACGGGCACGCCGGTCCAGAACAGCTCGCAGGACCTCGCGTCGCTCGTGCAGTTCCTCGGCGCGTCGTGCTCCGCCAGCAACGTGTTCGACCGCCTGGGCGGCGATTACGACGTGGACACGACGCTGCGCGAGCTCGTGCCCCACATCATGCTGCGCAGGCTGAAGAACACGCTCGAGCCGGGGTCCCGCACACCCATCCTGGCGCTGCCCGACAAGGTCGAGGAGACGCGCGCGCTCGCGTTCGCGACAGACGTGGAGCGCGCGCTATACTTGCTGCTGCACCGGTCCACCAAGCGCACGGTGCTCCAGTACTTGTCGGGCTCCCGATCCACGGCCATGTCGGTCCGGGCGACGACCAAGGCGCCGCAGTTCATGCACGTGTTCGAGCTGCTGCTCCGCCTCCGCCAGACGTGTGACGCCTGCGCGCTCGTGACGAGCGACCCGAGAGCGGAAGTCGAGACGCGGAGTCGCGGGCTGCGCGGCATCGCGAGTGGCGCTGACCCCAACACGCCGAGCCATCGCGACGGCGGCGACGAGTGGGCCACGCTCTCGGCCAGCGACGCGGCGCTACTGCGCGACGTGTGCGCGCCAAGCAGCGGCGCGGCGCGCGGCGGGTTCCCGCGCGGGTGCGAGCAGCTGTCGACCAAGGTGGAGGCGCTGCTGTCGGACTTGCGGGCCCTCGCGGCGCGCGGCGAGAAGGCGCTGGTGGTGTCCCAGTGGACGACCTTCCTGGACCTGATCGCGCAGCGGCTGGAGCTGCACAACGCGTGCGCGGCGTCCCAGCGCTCGGGCGAGGCGGCCATCGCGTTCGACAAGCTGGACGGGCGGCTGAGCAGCAAGCAGCGAGACGTGGTGGTGCAACGCTTCCAGCGAGAGCGCGCGCTGGACGTGCTGCTGCTGTCGCTGCGCACGGGCGGGCTGGGGCTCAACCTGACGGCGGCCACGCACGTGTTCATCATGGAGCCGAGCTGGAACCCGAGCCTGGAGAGCCAGGCGGTGGACCGCGCGCACCGCTTCGGCCAGCGGCGGCCCGTGCGCGTCGTGCGCTTCCTCATGAAGGGCACCATCGAGGAGCGCGTGGTGGCGTTGCAGCGCAAGAAGCAGCGGCTCGCGGCCGCGCTGCTCGGAGACCCCGAGCTGGACGGTGACGGTGGTGGCGGTGGGCGAGGCGCGAGGCTGACGCGGCAGGACCTGCGCGAGCTGTTCGAGGCTGCAGGAGACGCATGAAGAAGAGAGAAGCGCGTGGTAATATTAGCGAGACACACACTGCTGGCACGAGCATGACGGAGGAGAACGGAGGAACGCGGCGGTGGCGTGGTGATGGCGTCGGGCGGCGAGGTTGCTATTTACCAATGCCCTCCAAATAATAACGACAGGCAAAAAGAGGGGGCCGGGCGGCGCCGGCAAGCAGCTAGCACTCGCTGCCCCGGGCGCCGTCGACGAGCTCGTGCCGATGCTTGGCGATGGCGGCGGCCAGCAGGTCCGTGAAGGACCCGTCCTTGGAACGCGACAGCGCGGCCACCTGCGCGCCGAAGCTCGCGAGGGACGACGTGGACGACACGGTCGACATGTTCATCGACGTGAACGAGCTGCCCTGCCGCTTGAGGGCGGTCAGCTTGCTCCGGCCGTGCGGCTCGGGGAACTCGTGCGTGCGCTGGTTGTCGTCCGGGCTCGACAGGGGCGCCATCATGTCGTCGTCCGACGACGAGCTCGTGTTCGTCTTGGACTCGCCCAGCAGCGCGCCGGGGTCCACCATGACCGCGGGCAGCGACGACAGGTCGGCCGTCGTGAGCCCCGCGGGCCGGGGCGTGTCGTCGTCGAAGCAGAAAAACGCGTCGCCGAACTGCCGGTTGTTGTCGACGAACTCGCAGCCGCTCGACATGTCCTGCTCGCTGCTCGTGTCCGAGATGCACTCGTCTTCGTCGCTCCGCCTCCTTGGTCGCAGCGACGACGCGTGCTCCTGGTCCTTGAGCGCCTCGTAGTTGAAGTCGTACTCGCTGCTCATTTCCACAGCCGTGGGCGACGCCTCGTCCACCTCCACGGACGACTGCTCGCCGAAGAGCGAGTTCAGGTCCGAGCCGTAGCCAGTGTAGTTGGGCTCCGAGTAGTCGCCGATCAGGTTCTCCGTGTACCGCGTCAGCTTCTCCAGCTGCGCGCGCAGGCTCTCGGCACGCGTCACCTGCTGCTGGAGGCGCGTCTCGAGCATGATGTTCTTGATCTCCATCCGCTCATTGTCCCGCAGCGCGTTCTCGTACTTCTTCTGCAGCTCCATCTACGGTCGCAAGAGCGTCCACAGATCACAGAGGTCAGCTGCGACGGTTCAAACGTGTCAACACAACTCCGGAGCAGACCAGCACTTACATAAGCCATCTCCAGCGTGTGGTACTTGGCGTCAAATGACGGGCGGCGAATGCTGGCCGCCAGGTTCGATGGGGCTGCAGTCGCCACCGGAGCCGCCACCGTCGGATCCACCGCGGATGACTCGCTCGCTTGAAAGGACGTGCACTCGGGCGCCAGATTTAGCCCCGACTTGGCGAGCATCTCGATCCACTGGGCGTTCGTGTTCACCATGCTCTCGAGCGTGCTCTTCATGTCCGTGCTCTCCTTTTCCAGGAACGCCAGGTGGTTGTCAAACATGTGAAGGTTGGCGCGCGGGGTCGGCGGCGCGGCCGCGGTGGACGGCGCGTTCAGCGACAGCATGCGGCGCTCACGAGCGTAGTTGACGGCACCCATGGACTGCTGCGAGGCGGTGGGGCCAGCAGCCGAGCCGTGCTTCGAGCCGCCGCTGAGCTGCTTCCGCAGCATCCGCTTCCGAGGCGAGTCGATCTTGGACGAGCCGACGTTCAGCTCGTGGTGGAACGGCGAGGCCGCCGGCGAGTCCGGCGACCAGTCGATGATCGTGAACCGGCCCTTGACTTCCATCTTGCCCTTCCTGTTCACGGCGGGTCAAAAGCGAGCCGCGTGGTTAGCACCGGAGTTACCGTCAATGACGCGGAAGGACGGCGTCTCACGCACCTTCGGGACATCGTCGGGACACTAGGCGCTCTCGCGATCTCCTCTCCGACCCGGAGAGTGTCGGCGGCGACGAGCTTGGACGGGCTGGCCGTGGGCGTGGAGAACATCTCGTCGTGGTCCGGCACGTCCGTCACGACGAACTTGCGCGGCTGTCGGAGGCGGCGACCCGTGATCTTGTTGCTCGCGCGCTGGCGCAGTCCGCAGACGCTGATGTTGCCGTCCGACTTGGTCAGGACGGCGCTGCGCGAGAGCGGCGGCGCGTCCGAGAGCGGCTCCTGGCCCGTCATGGTGACGCTGCGGGTCGGGCGGTCACTCATGGCGTCACGCGCGACTTGGGAGAATACCGGGGCGCTGCTACGCGGCGCGGGGGGGTCGGGAGATGCGCTGAAGTCAGCCAAAGCGCCGCGAAATGCGTCGCCGCTCAACGCTGCAGCTGACGCCGCCGGGCATGCACGAGGATCGCCCTTCTTTGTCAGCGCGCGCGAGAGATGAGGATCGCGCCGGCCGAACGAGTCGTCTGCTCCGCTCGCTGCTCGCTGCGCACGGCGCACGCGCTCCACCTCCGCCGGCTCGCGGCGCGGCGTTCCCGGCTTGCTTCCCAGCCTCCGCGGGCCTTTCTCGGGCTGCTTCTTCGCCGGGCCAACAGAATCGCTTTTTGACACCCGGCCCGCACAACCAAACGCGGCGCGGTGGAGAGCGGAGAGCACTTGGCGTTTGTATACCGCGCGCGCACTTTTTTTGCCTCGGTCGTCCCCCCCCTCTTCTGTCGGGTCGAGACCGAGCGGTGATTGGAGGAAAAGGCGATGTGTGAGAGAGAGAGGAGGACTGGAGTGGTGGTCGTATCTAGTCTCGCGGGTGGGTTGGTCGTCGCGGGTCTGGCCCAGACCCGGACGGAATTATCCTCTGGCCGCCTCGCCCGTTACAACCGACAGTCGGCAGGCAGGAGGGAAGCCCTCGAATAGACAACGGTCTGCCTTCACTCAGCAGCACGCGAGGTGCAGATAGACATACACGCAAACGTCAAAGCGGTCATGAGGTTGCGAGCCGTTGGAAGTGGCGGTGGAACGACCGAGGTCGCGCGTGCTGCCTCAGCGTTCCATGGCAGCTGAACGTGTTGGGAGGTATTTCTGGCCGGAACATTTTGGACGGGCCGACCCGCTGGACTCGACCCGGGTCGGTCGGCCGCGTCAAAAAGGCCGGGCGTGGGTGCGACGAGGATGGGCCGCGTCCAGATGGGTGACCCACGGGCCCGGTGGTACTGTCCCGGCGCTGGGCGTCGCATGGCTGGATTTTCCACCAATCATATATCGGATCCTGCAGTATCCGATGCGCCAGCTGGTATCCAATCCCCGAGAGGTTGCGCCGCGACCAGTCTCCGATCGCACGACCGTATCTTTCCGTCTAGGTACGACCCGAAACGGCCCGACCCGACGGGTCAGTTCTTCCGGGTTCCGACCTTCGAGAAGGACCCGCCGCGTCCCAGACCCACGTGAGCCGTCCGTTGCAACGACTGGCTGGGAAGGATATGCGGGCCGAAGCGGCGTGTGCACCTGGTCAGTCTCCGATTCCCTCCATCTCCCTCATCCGACCAGGTTTATTGTTGCCTGTATGCCTTGTGTGTGTGTGCGTGTGTGTGCATGTGTCCCGTGCCCAACTGGACCCTTGGCGATCCTTCTTTCACAGTGGGGATCCCAGGGTCGTGCGATCTCGCCCCGACGCCGCGCGCGTGTTGTCCTCACGGATGGCACCGCGCCAGGCCGCTTGTAAGGGAAAAGCGATGCAAACAGTTGAACAGCAAAGTCTCGGCTGTCGAGCACCGGACCGCGGGGCAACCCGCTGGAAAGGTGCTCCAGACGATTGATGGCTCTATATTCCCACTCTTCTGTGCAAGTCCTTGCGACCATGATGCTGGAGAACAACCATAGAGCAAACAGACCACCAAACCAACCAACAGTATGCGTGTCGTAGTCCTTCGACTTAGTGATGCATGTGGCAGTCCAACACAACACGAACCAGCGCCACCAACCTGTCATGCACCGCATCGGTGTCCGCGTCCCTGCTATTCTCGGAGTGCAGCACTTGAACTGCAAGCGCCGAAGTGAAAGCTATAAATAGCATTTGAAGTATTCGCGTTGCTCGCCATCAAAATGGCGGTGTCCATGTCGCCGCATTCACCCTTGCGTGAGCGCAGCGATCACTTGTGAGGAATGGGCGCGTGTCGCTCCAAGCTCTCGAGGCAGGACAAGCAGCTCGCGCGGGCTGCCGAGTTCGTGCGCTACGCCTCGCAGGGAGACCTGGCGGGCCTGCAGCTCATGCTCAAGAAGCGCCGCGTGCACGTCGACGCGCAAGACGTGCGCAAACCTCTGGATCAGTCCTGGCCTCAACGTCGTGATCTGCCTCTCACTGTTGGTGGTCCCTGCTCTCTCCAGCGGTTTGGCATGACGGCGCTGCACTGGGGTGCGTTTGTGAAGAGGCTGCCGACTCGGCTCACGACGGCAAGTGCTTTGCTCACGTGCCGCCAGCCGCGTACGCCGGCAAGCTCGTGTGCGTGCAGGAGCTGATCAAGGCGGGCGCCTCGGCGGAAGTCGCGGACGCCAACAAGCGCAACGCGCTGCACCACGCGTGCCGCAAGGACCACGACGACGTTGTGCGCTTCCTGCTCGAGACCGCCAAAATGGACATCAACGCGACCAGCGAGAGCAAGGGCACGCCGCTGCACAAGGCCGGTGGGTGGGCTGTGGACTGCCCTCGACCTCGTTTTGCATTGCTGACCTGGATGTGGGCATGGTCGACATCGATACGATGAGCTTGCCAGTGCGCGGCAAGTGCGTCAAGACGGTTGTCGTGCTGCTCAAGTACGGCGCCAACCCGAACCTGCGCAATGACGTACGTCTTGCCGTTGCCACCAGGCTGATGCACATGCTGACAGCGTTCATGACAGCAAAACCGCACGCCGCTGGAGGAACTGGACGCTGCCATCGCCACCGTCACGGTAACCACCTCGCTGTGCTTCTGCCACGAGCTGCAAGCTGACCAACTGCGGTGGTGCTTGATGCAGGACCAAATGCCGACGGCTCGAGTCGACGCCGAGTTCACGGCGTGGCACCAGCCGCCGCAGGACTCGAACAGCCGCAACCTGTTCGTCGCGTTCAAGAGGCGAGGCTCGGGCGGTGGCATGCTGCCCGGCAAGAGGTCGGGGCGACGCGCCACTGCGAGCACCATCATCGAGAAGACGCTGGTCCGGCGGTTCCTGTCGCACCGCAGCAGCTTGTCCGAGTTCTCGGACAGCGGCTCCAGCGGCCGAGGCTCCATCACAGGCATGTGGGCCACCAACGCCGAGGATATGCAGTCGCGCACAGCCACCGTCGGCTCGATCAGCTCCCTCAACCCGCTCAATTTGGCGGCGCTGCGAGCTTCGAACCCGCGGATCGCCGTCGCCGGGACCCTCTCCAAGTCGTCTTCCATGTCCTCCGTCTCGTCGGCGACCGTGGAGCCGCATTCAGCATCGGTGCACGAGGCTGGGGGTGCCAGCCAGGGCATGCTGCGGCAGAAGAGTCTCAAGTACGCCGGCAAGCGCGTCATCATGGCGCTGCGCGTCAAGAAGACGCTGCCGGGCGACGAGAAGCGGCAAATGATCCGCCTGCTGCTTGAGAAGCACACGTCCATCGGGTCGCTCCTCACGCCACCCGAGGGCCAGCAGCAGCACAACGACCAGGTGCGGCGCAACTCGCTGTCCCACCAGGCGTCCGACTTTAAGCTGAGCCTCCTGCCAGACGTGTAGGCGTTCATCGACGAGAACGAGACTGCTATGAATATGACGGCGAGACCACCACGGAGACAACGTAATGACAAAGGAAGCACACTCGACAACACTGGGAGCACGGTTCAAGCCGACAAGAGGCGAGTGCGTGTTCTATTGCGTGGCAAATAGACATCGGCAGCTCGCGGGATTGCGAGTCCCCTCTCCTCCAACTTAGTTCGACGCCTCACGACGGTATCCGTCCTGGCCGCCGCGGCGCTGTGATTGACAAGAAACCACACATACACACACAAGAGAAGCGTCAGCAGACCACTCGTGGCTCCACCATCACCACCAACAAGTCGAAGCGCTGGGACGTACGAACTCCGGCTGGAACTCGCCCGAGGGGCCGACGCTCTTGTCCTTGTCGAAGCGACCACGGCCGAAGCCGCCCGCCGCCGGCGCCGCCGGGCGCGTGGGGCGGGCCGCCTGCTTCTTGAGCGTGGCCGGGACGATCTCGGCCGGCAGGTGCAGGTACGCGCGGAGGTACTCGATGCCCTCGTTGGTCAGGTACCAGTAGAACCACTGCCAGTTGAACGTCTCCTTGACGTAGCCGCGCGACTTGAGCGACTGCATGAGCTTGATGACCTGGAGGTTGGGCACCTCGACGGCCTCGTGCTTGGGCTGCGCGTAGTCCTTCTTGGCGACCATCACGCCCTCTGCATCGTCACGCCACGCCAATCGCCGCCCCCGTTAGCGCCACCCTGTCCGTTCCGTTCCGTCGGCCCTCTCCGTCTCCCTGATCCTGTCAACGCACCCTTGAAGAGGTACGAGTACACGGCGATGCGGTTCTTCTTGGGGACGAGCATGGTGGAGGGTCTAAGAAAGCTTGCCGGCTAGTGCGGATCTCCGTGAATTCCGAGCTTCGAATCGGGAATACCATGCGCCTCACGCCCGCGGCCGCGCCGGGCCAACCAACCGCGCAGGGTGGCCAACCAGCCTGCCCTCCGCCGGCGATACCGGTTTCAATACCGGTGAATCATTCAAATCTGTAATTACGCTGTCGAGGTGGTAAAAAGTCGGGAATAAAGTTGCGCGACATCGGCGGACCGGGCCGCATGGGTGGGTGGGTTGTTGAAAGACTAAATACAGGTCAGGTTGGACCCGGCCCGGGCTTGCGCTTCAAGTGAGGCGGCGGCGACACATCTGAACACCAGAAGCGGTCGAGTTGTGAGGGACGGGAGCGCGTCGGAGCGACCGACGGAGATGGCGGCGGCGGCGGGCGAGGAGTACTCGATGGCGGTGGACTTCGCGTCGGGCGTCGTCGGTGGCTGCAGCGGCATCGTCGTCGGCCAGCCGTTCGACACGGTGCGTTGTTACTAGCACACCAGGAGGAGTTGTGGCGGTCATAGCGTCCTCATTGGTGCTGCTGTTGATGGACCAGGTCAAGGTGCGCCTGCAGACGCATAGCGCCTTCTACAGTGGCGCGCTCGACTGCGTCGGCAAGACGGTAAGGGCGATGTACGCGCGGGTGCTGTGGTTGGCGGCTCTGACGATGCCATGCGCGGTGCGGATGCTCCCCCTCCCCCAGTTCCGCAATGAAGGCCCGCGCGGCTTCTTCAAGGGCATGGCGTCCCCGCTGTTCGGCAGCGCGTGGACGAACGCCATCATGTTCGGCGTCTACGAGCGCTCGCTGCGCCTGCTGGACTCGCAGCCGGCGTCGCCGTCGCTGCGGTCCGTCTTCGGCGCCGGCGTCATCGGCGGCTTCTGCCAGACCGTCGCGCTGACGCCCGCCGAGCTCATCAAGTGCCGGCTGCAGGTGCAGGACGGGCACGAGAACGCGCGGTACAAGGGTCCTGTGGACTGCGCCAGACACATCTACGCGCGCCACGGCCTGCGCGGGCTCTTCTTCGGCTACAGCGTCACGCTCTGGCGCGAGGTGCCCACCTACGGCTTCTACTTCTTCAGCTACGAGTACGCCAAGCGCAAGATGCTCGCGCGCGGGGTGAACGAGAACACAGCCATGCTCACCGCCGGAGGGATCGCCGGCGTCGGCTCGTGGACCCTCGCGTATCCAGCGGACGGTAAGTCAGCCTCCTTGCATGTTGACTCGTCCTTCGCTCGAGGACTCAGAGACTGAACCGTGTGCTCTTTCCTCCTGACAGTCCTCAAGTCGTCGATCCAGACCGTGTCGGACGCTGCTCCAGCCATTGAGCGCACTATGGCGTTCCAGGCGCGGCGGCTGTACCGCTTGGGCGGCTGGCGCATCTTCGTCCACGGGCTCGAGACCGCCGTGGTGCGCGCGTTCCCCGTCAACGCCGTCACCTTCTACTGCTACGAGATGGCGTCCGAGGCGCTCAAGGCGCAGAGCCGTCGGCACCGGCAGGAGTGGCAGGCGGGTCGAAGTTGACTCGATATAGGTAGATCTATAGGTAGAATTACAGCGAATCAAGTTGAATCTAGACCAACTTGCGTTCAGGTTGAACCACGTCGGAATCTCGCCCTTGCCGATCCACCTCCATACTGAACCCAAGTCAAATATTCTGTTGATGGATCACCCGAACCTTTGTCCGCCGACCGGTCCATTGCAGCCGACACCTTCGCCGACGCACCCGCGGTACCTGCGCGCGTCCATTCGCCGTCTACAGCCGCCCAAGACCTTCGCCATGCTGTCGCTGACCCGCCGCTGCCTGTTGACCCGCGTGGGCGTCACCGCCGCCGCTGCCTCGCGCGTGGTGCCGGCCGCGTTCTCGACCAAGTCGGACGCCGAAGTGCTGGGCGAGTGGATGACGGGCCCGCCACGCAAGCTGGACGCGACAGCCATCGCCGGCGCGGCGTTCGAGACGGTCGCTCTGTCGCTTGGCGACTTGGCGCCCGGCGTGCTGCACGTCAAGCTGAGCCGGCCCAAGACGGTGAACGCCATGAACATGCACATGTGGAGCGAGCTGGGTGAGGCGTTCGAGCTGGTGGAGCGCGACCCGAGCGTCAAGGCCGTGGTGCTCTCGGGCGACGGCCGCGGTTTCTCGAGTGGCATGGACCTTCACGTGTTCGCGACCATGCAGAAGCTGGCGCTCGCCGAGAGCTGCGACGGCCGCAAGCGCGAGATGCTCATGCGCGTCATCGACCGCTTCCAGCGCGTCGTGTCGGCACCCGAGCGCTGCCGCGTGCCGGTGCTCGCGGCCGTGCACGGCGCCTGCATCGGCGCGGGCGTGGACCTCATCACGGCGTGCGACCTGCGCTACTGCGACGCGTCGGCTGTCTTCTCGGTCAAGGAGGTGGACCTGGCCATCATCGCGGACGTGGGCACGCTGCAGCGCCTGCCCAAGCTCGTGGGCGAGCAGCAGGCCAAGGAGCTCGCCTTCACCGGCCGCAACTTCGGCGCCGTCGAGGCGGCCGCCATGGGGCTCGTGCTCAAGACGCTTCCGGACCAGGAGGAGCTGCTGCGGCACGTGGGTGAGGTGGCGGCAGCCATCGCGGCCAAGAGCCCGCTCACGGTGCGCGGCATCAAGCATACCATCCACTACCAGCGCGACCACTCGACCCGCGACGCGCTCGAGCAGGTGCGCTACCATAACGCCGCTGTGCTGTACAGCGAGGACCTGGCGGCCGCCATCGCCGGCGTCATGAGCAAGACGCCCGCCGCCTTCCGCGACGACTGACTTGGCGAGGAGGGGAGACGCGAGCAACGAACGACACCTCGGAACATGTATGGTCAATTGGCATTTCCTCGTTCTCCCTCTCTCTCTCCACGTGGCTGACCGCTCGGTGAGGGCGATGCACGTGGAGGTCGTGGCGGCGGCAAAGACTGGAGCGGAAGGTGTCGCTCCCCGCCCGCGCTCCATACAGAATCCTATGCACATGCCCAGCTCGCAGCCAGCAACACAACACACCCGCCTCCACCGCCCTCACGATGGACCCACTCCCAACGCACCCAGCCTTTGCCGCCTCCACTCCCTCCACCACCCGCCATCGCCGTCTCGATCGCCCCTGCCGCTTGTTCTGGCCCTTCACTCGCGCCTCACATCTGTCTATTTGCCTCTCCAGGCTGCCCGTCTCAGTCCTTCTTGCGGGCGGCGATCGCGGACAAAAAGTCGCCGCGGCCCGCCGCTGGACCACGACCAGCGCCGCGCGCCTTGATAGCCGCCATCAGATCCATGCCGCCACGGCCGCCGCCGCCTTCGTCGCCTCCGCCGCGACCAGCGCCGCGTGCCTTGATAGACGCCATCAGATCCATGCCGCCACGAGCAGGACCGCCACGGCCGCGGCCGCGAATCGACGCCAGGAAGTCGCCGCCACCGCCGCCGCCCTCCTCCTCGTCTCCACCTCGGCCGCCACGACCACGGGCGGCGATCTGCGAGAACAAATCGCCGCGACCCGGGCCGCGACCACGTCCGCCTCGGCCACGTGCCGCCATCATCGGGTGCGGAGCACGCTCGGGGGCCGCTTCTTCGGCGGCAGCAGCAGGGCCGCCACCCTCGCTGGCGTTCTTCTCCTTGGCCTCCTTGAGGATTTCGGCACGCGTCTTCACGCGGCGAGTCATCGGAGGGCCCTTGTCCTTGAGCTTGCCGAGCGTCTCGCGCGACTTGCCCTGCAAGTCCTTGAGCAGCTCGCGCATGGTCGGGATTGCTGACCGCAGACGCTTGTCGCTAGCCTTCACCTCATCCATGCGCTCGTCCATGCCGTCGAAGCAGTCATTCACGCCATCGCAGTACAGCAGAATGAGGTTGCACTCGATCGACGAGCGCGTGTCCGGCTGGTCCGTCGCCGGGTTCCGCTTACCCGACAGGTTCATGCCGGATCGCTCCGCAAACTTGAGCGTCGCGAGACGGATCTCGTTCACAAGCTCGCCAAACTCAGCCAGCTCCACCTTGATGGTCGCCGCCGTCTCCGTGCGGTTCAGACGGTGCTTCAGGCGGTTCTGGAACCAGTGCAGCTGCTGACCTTCCACGCGGTCCAGCGTCGTGTCGATGAGCTCGCACACACCATTGGCCTCTGCCACAAGCCGCACGTTCTTGTAGTGCTTCTTGAGCGCGTCGGCGCGAGCGTTGGCAAGCTTGGAACGCGCCAGCTCCTGCGCTTCGGCAAGCGCGCGCGCACCGGCATCGTCAACGTTACCCTTCTGAACAGTCGACTCCATGTACTCATCGGCGATTGTGTAGCCGTAGTCAATGTCGTAGGCCGGCGAGCGGTTCGCCTTGATCGGACACTGCTTGCCGATCATGGGGCAGCCGATGTCCGGGTCGTCGCGCGTCGCGTACGGGTGGTTGTCCTCCGGCCCGTACTGCTTCACGTGCTTGTTGTACGAGTTGACGACCGTCTTGAAGGTCTCCTTCAGGGACTTGAACCACTCGTACTTCTTCTTGGTCATCTCCTCGCCCTGCTGCGCTTTCCACGTCTCCGCAATGTCCTTCAGGTGCATGTGAAGCGCGCGGCGCTCCGTGACCGTCAGACCCGTCACACGCAGGTTCTCCAGCAGCGACGGGTGGTTCTTCGCAATGTCCAGCGGGTTCATGCGCAGCAGCTCGAGAACGTTCGTACGCTTGAACTTACGCGCAATATCGCGCGAGAACGTCTGTCCGTTGGGCGTCTTGGTAGCCGCCAGCTCCGCCTCCGACATCTTCTTGATATCGACGGGCATCATGCGTCGGACCGCCTTCAGCGCCTTCATGTTGTCTTCGTAGTTCTCTTCCTCCCACTCGCGCTCTTTCCGTGCCTCCTCCGCGGCGTATTCGTCTGTCAGCATCAGCGCTGTGTTGTACTTCTCCATGTCCTGTTCAAGACGGTAGTACTCTTCGCGGAGTTGCTTCTGAATTGCCGGGTCCGGGTGCGTGACATCGGCGGAACCGATCTCTCCCATACGACGCGAGATCTCCTCGACCTTGGCCTTCGCTTCCTCGTACGGAATATCCGCAGCAACAGCGATACCAGCCTGCTGCAGCTGCTTCTCGAGCTTCAGCAGGCGGCGCAGCAGCTTGACTTGGTCACTCGAGATGTCCAGGTTCGCAAGCATGTCTTGTGGCCGAGGCTCTTCGCGCACCCGTGTCGAGCGGCTGCGTTTGAGCTTCTCCACTTCGGCCTGGAGCGCGCGAATCTTCTCGTCGTACGAGTTAATACCATCAAAGAACGCGTTGATGCTCGTGTCGTCGACGCCGTCTTCACGCATCTTCGCCTTGACGTCATCGATGGGCATGCCGTCCATAACCATTTGGCGGTACGGCGCGAACACCGACGGGCCTTCAGCCTGGTTCGACGTTTCCTGAATGCGGCGGTTCGCCTCGATCAGCTGCTGCGCCTCGGCCTGGGCCCGTCTGGCTTCCGCCGCCTGCTTCTCAGCCTCTTCCTTAGCCCGAGCAGCTTCAGCCATCGCAGCTTCGACCGCAGCCTTGCCCTGGGCTTGCTCCTCACGAGCGGCAGCCATAGCGGCCTCAGCCTTTTTCCGCGCCTGCTCAAGTAGCATACGTGCTTCTTCCTCGGCACGGGCGGCGTGGTGCGATGCTTCATCAGCAGCCATCTGCGCCTCGGCCTTGATCTTGACCATCTCGTCACGCTCGTTCATGATGCCTCCCATGCTGTCGAAGCGCCCGCGTTCCTGGTCTTCATGGTACGCCTTCGCCTTGTTGACGTACTCGAGCGACAACGTCAGCACGGCACCAGCCGATCGACTCCCGACCGCGAGCGGGTACTTCTTCGTGGTCTTCGTCAGATTCGGCAGCGACCGCAGCGGGATCGTCAGCGTCGCAATAAGCTCCGACGCGCGGAAAACGTGCTCGTTGAAGACACGAATCTCGACGACCATGTCCTCGCTCGGCGCCTCAAACGACGCCGAGTTGTCTTGCTTCCACACTGGCGAGCGCTGGTTCTTGACAATCGACGTCTTGAACGTCTCCGCACCAACAGTTACCTCGCACAAAGCGTTGACCGCGGTCTTGGCCAGATTCGTCGCCGAAATGACAGCGACGTGGACGACCGGGGTTGCGAACGCTTCGTAGTTGAACTGCGAGAGACGGCCACCAGCATTGCGATCCAGGAACGTCTGTGAACCTTCAATCGACAGGCTTTCGGTTCGCTGCGTACGCAGCGCCTTGGCCTCGCGGAGTGACTCGGAAGGGTTCTGGGTGCGGTTGACCGTCTTGGAAGCATCGATGGCAAGCTTGATCGCGTCCATCCAGCCCTTCTTGTCCGACTCGGACGTGCATGCCATCACCATGCGGCGATCGTCAACCCGAAGCTCGAGGATGAACTCCGCCGTCACGTTCGGGGATCTGCAGACAACATCAGACGTGCCCGGCAGCGAACGCACGGTACACCGATGGTTCAAGAAGCTCATATCACCACGAGAGGTTGTCGAGCTGGGGTTCTTGAAGTACTCCATCTTGGAGACACTGAGCACGAAGTAGCGCGACTTCCACGAGCGCATGACACGACCCTGCTTGTACATGCGGCCCTTCTTGATTGTCGCGGCCTGGTTCTCCATGATCAGCTGCGCAATCGAGCGGCTGTCCTCCGATTCGCTGTTGTCGATGTCCTTGACCAGGCGCGGGTTCTGCATGAGCTTCTGCTTGACCGCCGACGTGGACTCGCGAATGCGGAACGACTCCGAGTGCCGCGAGTTGACGCGCTGCACGTCCGCGAGCTTGTCCTTGGGTACAAACTGCAGCGTCTTGGGGATGGTGGCATTCCGCAGCACCGTCATGACCTCCGTGTACGGCATGCACAGCACGTCCACCTCGTTCACCTTGTACACAATGTCGCCGATGCTGATCATGCCGCTGGTCTTGGCCTGGCCCTTGAGCGCGCGAACGACGGCGCCGTCGATACCGTAGCGGACCGCTTCTTCCAGGTTGAGACCCATGGGTCCGTCGTCGAACACGACCGCGTACGTGGTCAGCTCTTTGTCCAGGTCATTCTCCTTGGTGCGCTTGAACTTCTCCCGCACGACCTCTTCGCGCCGGACCTTGTCGATCTCGAACGCGATGGGGAGCGGGCGCGGCAGCTTGCGGATCAGGTCGATGGCCTCCGAGAAGCCCATGCCGTCGACATTCTGGCCGCCGATGGCCACGATCAGGTCGCCGGCCTGCACCTTCCCGTCCAGCAGCGGGTTGTTGATGTTGTCGATCGCGAGGCCGTGGTCGATGACGCCGTTCTTGGGCGGCGTGAGCTTGACGCCCAGCTTCTCCTTGGCCGGCAGCTCGATCACCACCACCTCGTTCTCGCCCCCGGCGCCTCCGTTGGCCTCCTGCTGCTGCTCCTCCTGCCGCTCCGAGCCGCAGGCCACGCACGCATCGTGCGCGTCCTCGTTGGCCGCGAACTCGCACGCCGAGCACGTCCACGCCATGCTCGCTCGCCCTTCCTGTCCCCTTGGTCAGTCGGGATGAAAGGAAGAAGCACGCGGGGGAGAAAGGCCGCCTGTGCTTCTCTGCTTCTCTGCTTCTCTGCTTCTCTGCTGTCTCGCTACTCTCGCCTCCCGGAGTGTCGCCCGCGCGCTCGAAGCCTCGCTGGCTCGTCGACTCGCCCGCGCGGAGGGGGCGGCGCCTGCGTCGACTGGCGGAGGGGGAGGCGGTCGCTTGGCTTGGCGTCCCCGAGAGGCGGCTTCTTCGCTTTTCGCCCCCGTTTCCTTGTTCGCCCTCGTCTCCGGCCGGCATCGCGCGATCGACGATGGACCGACCATCACTCTGCTTCCTCTTCCCCCCCCTCTTTCTCGCCCGCTCCCTCGTTCTCTGCGTTGAATTCGGGATGCATCCCTCGTTTCGTGTGGGCGAGATGCACATCTTTTTTCCCGAGCTGGGTTTTTGGCATGTCATGCGGACGACCAGACACTGTGGACGGGTTCATGCCATGCATGCGTGTCAACTGTTCTGCGTGTGAGTGTGTGGTAAGACTCATCCAGTTCGATCATTTCTTTTTCAAGCGGCAGTGGTGCTTCTCGGCGACAACGCGAACATGCCGGCCCGTGCGCATGACATCATGAGACCTTCATTGACAGCGAGTGAGGGAGGGACGGAGTGAACAAGCCGCAGCCGCATCACATCTCATCGCACGGATACGAGTCCAGTGACGGACGCTCAACGTATCATTCTCCTCCCCCCGATCGCCAGGCCAAATTGTTGACCGACTGTGCGCTCGGACGGTGTCCTCGATCTGCGACGGAGCGGCACCGTCACCTCGTAGAGGCGGCTGCAGGAGCGAAACGCGCCGCGAGACGTCCTGCCCAGGCGCCCCATTCACCCTTCGCGAGCTCGACCCGCACCAGCTGGCACACACCGGCTGTGAGCATGAGCGACGGACGCTTCTCGGTCCGCCACTCACAGAAAGACACGGCGCGCCAGCAGAGAATCCGGCGATTTGCTGGCTGGTCGCCTCCAAATTCCATCCCAAATTCCATCCCAGTGCGAACCTACCGTCCGCACCAATACGAACCTACCACTCACTCTAAAACGAACCTAAGAGTGAAGGTCTCGCTCGTTTCCCCCGCCTGCCGCTCGGCCCTTGGCAATTGAGTCGTCCAGGAAGCGCCGGACACCCGAGCGAGCGACACCCGCGGCCGCCCGCCCACCCGTCCGCCGCGTCGCTCCCTCCCCCGCGACCGCCCTCCCCCGCCGCCGCTGCCACCTGCGGACACCTCCGCGTCCCTTCCAGCCGTCCACTCCCTCCCCCCGCGGGCGTGTGCCGAGTTATACAGTCCGCGGACTCGCCTCCACGTCGTCCTTTCCCGCCTCGGTTTACAAGCTGTAATCGGTCGAGATGGCGTCGAACGAGGTGGACTTCCGCGCACTGTACCAGAGCTCGCTCAAGCTGACGACGGGCATCGACGAGGTGGGCATCCCGCGCATCGAGAAGGGCCTGGAGCAGCTGGATGGCGCCTCGCGCGAGCTGTACCACCGCCAGCAGCTGCCGACGCCCGGCCGCCAGGGCAAGAAGCGCGTCGCGGCGACCTCGACGGCCCCCGGCGCCGGCGTCCACCGCGCCAACTTCCTGCTAGCCTCCAAGGGCATCGACGCCGAGAAGCTGTCCAGGGAGCTGCAGGCGTTTGAGATCGCGCCCGAGTACGAGGCCGACACGCCGCTGGGCGCCACCGACTTGGACGGGTACCTGACGCACCACCACGAGATGATCGTGCTCACGGCCATCGAGGACGTCAACCGCCGCACGGCCGAGGCCGCGCATGACCGCATGAACCGCGCCATGATCGACGACTTTGAGAGCGCCAAGCAGCGGCTGCTCGAGGACCTCGGCGGCTCCAAGCAGCTCGGCATCCGCAACTACTCGCGCGCGCTGCAGCAGTCCGACGACAGCGCCTCTGTCTTCGCGACGTCGGAGCACGCCAGCCGCGAGAGCATTGCTGCCGGCTCGGGGATCGGTCTCACCGGCGTGCCCTTCTCTGGGCAGCCGCGCTTTGCGGACTCCGGGCTCGGCGTGTCGGCGCCGCGGCGCGTTGCTCAGATGCACGGCGTGGACAACAGCGCCATGGGCGAGGAGATGCGCAAGTACTACGGCGTGGTGCGCGAGCTGAACAACAGCCGCGTGCCCAACACACGCAGCCAGTTCGACGTCGTCGGCAGCTTCCGCAGTGTGTGTGCCAGCAACGTGTCGTCGTCCGTCGTGGGCTCCAAGTGGGAGGCCGTGCTCAAGTGCTGGGAGTTGCTGAGTGACATGCTCGTGGGCGGAGACGCGTCGCGCCGCAGCGTGGCGCTCGCGGAGCGCGAGTTCTCGGATGCGCGCGACACCGACGCCGACAAGTCCAAGGCGATGCTGCTCAAGCATCGCTTTGCGTTTGGCGCGCGAGTGTTCTTGGAGAACCAGTTCCGCACGTTCGTCCAGCAGATCGTTCAGAAGCACCAGCTAGCGACGGGTGGCGTGCCCGACTTGGTCGCCAATGTGCGCGCGTTCGTGCGCTACCTGCAGAGCTCGCGGTATGCTGCCAACGGCAGCGGCGCCGACGTCAAGAACACCGACGCGAACGAGTGGGCCCTGCTGTACTACACGCTTCGTTGCGGTGGTGACGCCGAGGCTGTTGAACTAGCCAACAGCGTTTCGCAGACCGGAGACGCGTCGATTGACGCGAACATCCTCTGCGCTCTGCGGTACCGCGCACAACAGAAGAAGAGTATGGCGGGCCCTGCTGGCGCCGCGTCCGTGAACGCCTTCTCCAAGCAGTTCCCGACGGAGTACAAGGAACTCGTGGACCGCTATCAGCGCCTCACCAGTGCGTCGATTGATGCGGTCGCTGTCGTCGACCCGTACGAGCGCTGCGTGGTGAACCTCCTGTGCTTCGGAAACCCGAACGCCAGCGAGCCGCGCATCCTCACGACGGTGGAGGATTACCTGTGGCAACGGCTGTGCTTTATCCAGCGCGTGTTCGCGAACTCGGCACCCGACAGCGCGTACACGATCGAGCGGCTGGCGAAGAGCATTGCCAAGTTCGGGCCTTCGCACTTTGAAAGCGGCAGCGCGAACCAGATGGGCTCGGACGGCAATTTGTCCGCCTTCCTGTACTTCGAGATCCTCCTCATGACGCAAGAGTTCGAGAAGGCTGTCAAGTACATTGGCTCGAAGGGCTTCCTGCTCGAAGCCGTGCACTTCGCGATCGCTCTCAACCACTACGGCCTGCTGCGGTGCACGTCTTCGTACGCGATGATGGACGAGGAGGACGAGACGACGGTGGACTTCGTCCGCCTCACCCGCCAGTACATCCACGCGTTCCAGCGCGCGAATGCGAGCGAGGCGGCGGACTATGTCGCCTGTATCTCGGACCTCGTGGACAAGAAGGAACTCCTGGCCGAGCTGCTGCTGGAGACGCGCAAGTTCGACACGCTCGCCGGGTCCACCAACAACACGGATGGCTCGCGGACGCGCGGATTGTATGACCGTCTGCTCAAGAACGAGCCGGAGGAAGAGGTGAAGGACCTCATCCTCTCCGCTGCGCGAAAGGCAGAGATGCGCGGCCTCCCGCACGACGCGTTTGCGCTGCTGAAGGCTGCGGGCGACGTCGAGGGCGTCATCGCTCTGCTGAACGCGCAGCTGAGCGCGACGCTCGGCGCCGCCCAGCCGGAGCGCGAGGAGTGGTTCCGCCAGGCCAAGGAGTTCGCGCACAACTGGATGCGCTTCCCGTGGGTGCAGGTGATCGCGAACAAGTACGCGCGCACGGCGGCGATTGCGTTCCAGACGCTGCTCAACATGAACATTTTCCTCGAGATCTTCGAGAAGCAGCAGTACGAGGACGCAATCCGCTTCGTGGACGAGCTCGAGGTGGTGCCAACGCAGAGCGCGAGCAACCTGGCGACGTGCGTGGACCGCTTCCTCGCGTTCGACGAGAGCGTCCGCCAGAACTTCCACGTGCTGCTGTTGGGGTACATGGAGTGCCTGGTGCGCGACGCCGACCGCGTCAAGACGCAGCTCGCTGGCGACGTGCGGCGCGCGGCCGTCTCGACGCTTCGCGAGAAGGCCGAGCTGCTCGTCACGTTCGCGGGCATGATCAAGTTCCGTCTGCCAGCCGGTACCAACGAGCGCCTCAACCGCATGGAGGCCATGATCTACTAGATTCGAGCGCGACGCTCCGCGCGAGACGTACGCCCCCTCCTCCTGGGAATGCAACGCCCTCCTTTTCTTTTTCTCGACCCCGTCGCCAGTCACGGATGCGCGCGCGAGTTCTCAAGCGCAAAGCCTGTTGGTTCTATTCACTTGCTGCTGCTAACTTACTGGGGGCGTCGACGCCGGCCTGCTGCTTGATGGGAACACACGCACTCGATCGGCGCGCCGCCGGAGCTGCAGTGCTCCGCCACGGCGCGCCACACTGAACGCTCTCGTGGCCGCTTCTTCACCGCAGCGGCGCCTGGCGCTGCGCGAACAACGCGCGCGTCGACACGGACGGGAAGTGCAGCTTGCTGGGCGACGCGCGCGCGTAGAACGCGTTGCTCGCGACCTTGTGCTGCTGGAACGGCGGCTCGTCGGCCGTCGAGAAGGCAAGGCGGCGCGCCGACGGGGAGCTCCCGTGCAGCCGCGGCTTCTGTGCCGGTTTCGCCCGCTCGGCGCTGCTCTCCCCGACGCGCGAGCGCTTGAGTGACACCTTCTTGGGCGTCCGCACGCGCGCTGGCCGCGCCAGCTGGCTCACGAGCTGCTGCGAGTGCGTCGCGATCGAGGACCGCGCCGGCAGCGCGCTCTGGAACGCCGCCGTCGCCATCACCGCCTCGCGCGCGGCGGTAGCAGCAGACGCGGCGTAGGGAGCGGCCGCGCTGGCCCTGGGCACCGGCGTGTCGGCGCGCACGAGGTCGTAGTCGAGGCCGTGTAGGTCCTCGCCGCTGCCGAATTCCTGAAAGAAGATCTCGTCCGACGTGAGCTGCGTCGCGTGCGCGAGCCGCTGGCGAAGTCTGGACCGCGGCGAGCGACCGCCGGCGTGGCTGTGGCCATGGGCGAGGCCCTGAGCCGGCAGCGTCCGCACGACGTGTCCGGCGCTCGCGCCAAAGCGCTGGCGGATGGACGCGCGCAGGCGCTGAAGGCGCTGCTCTCCGCGCGCGCTCAGCGGCGACAGGATCATCACGTCCCCGTCGTTCATGCCGGGCGGCTTGTGCTGCGCAGGGGGGGGGGAGTGGGGCGGGCGTAGTAGAGCAGGAGGCGCAAGGCGGCGAGGGGAGAAGCGCGGCGTGCGCGGCTGGTCTCGATATGATCACTCCGTCCGCCCCGTCAGTGAAGTCCTTTGCTTCTTTCAAACGTTTGAAATTCAAAGAAGGGATCAGACTCAGGTAGAATGTCAGATGGGTGCTCTCTGCTGACATGTTGATTGATGGAAGGTTGCATCAGACCGCAGTATCTGAGCAGTTATTGAAAACGGTCATTGATATTGCTCACTATATTGCAGCGGAGGTGACTGAAGCGGCGAGAGCCAAGAAGCAGCCGCAGCAGCATCTCGACCATGGACGCGGCGGTGGGCGACGCGCAGCGCAGCGGGGCGCCTTCTCGCGGCGAGGGCGCGGCCGAGGGCCTGCTGGTGCTGGTGATCGACACGGACCCGGCCCACTGGTTCTCGCCCGGCCATGAGGGCGACTTCGAGCAGCTGATCGCGAGCGCGCTCGTGTTCGTGAACGCCTACCTGCTGCTGCACCGCAGCAACCGCATCGTCATCATCGCGGCGCACGCGGGCCGCAGCGCCATGCTGTACCCGAACCCGGCGCAGGAAGACACCTCCGGCAGCGCCGAGCAGGCCGCCAAGGTCAACGCGGGCGTCATGCGCCGCTTGCAGGAGCTCGGCGCTGCTCAGGTGGACCCGGCTAAGCCGCAGAGCACGGCCATCGCCGCGGCGCTCTCGCGCTCTCTGTGCTGTACGCGCGCGCCATGACTGCGGTGGAGCTGTCACGCCGTAGCTAGAAGCTAACTCTCGCTGCTACGCTCTCTGGGCCAGTCATCAACCGCGCGATCAACGAGCAGCCGGACCTGCGGCCGCGTATCCTCGTGATCCAGAAGGCCAAGGACGTGTCGGAGCACTACATCGCCATCATGAACGGCATTTTCTCGGCGCAGAAGAAGGGCGTGGCCGTGGACGCGTGCGTGCTGGCGCCCGAGCACTCGAGCTTCCTGCAGCAGGCCGCGTACTTGACGGGCGGCATCTATTACAAGCCGAGCAACCAGAGCGGATTGCTGCAGTACCTCCTGTCCATCTACCTGCCGGACCGCAGCACGCGCGCGCTGCTCAAGCTCCCCACGCAGGACTCGGTCGACTTCCGGGCCATGTGCTTCTGCCACCGCGAGGTCATCTCGACGGCGTTCGTCTGCCCCGTGTGCCTCTCGCTCTTCTGCGAGTTCCGGCCCATCTGCTCCACCTGCGGCATCCGCAGTCGTCTCCAGCCGGCCAAGAAGAAGCGCGCCACCGCCGGTGACTGATAGACCGAGCAACACAGTCGCAGGGGGTGAGCAAGCCGGCGTTTGTCCTCCATGAACTGTGACGTGGAGCTGGAGCTCTTCCAGTGGCTTCAACCGCAAAAGTCTGGCCGGGCGTATGTGCATTCACTTTTGCCCGGCGAAAGTTCTTGTGAGTGCATGGATCAGATTGGTTGAAATACGATTTATGTCCCATTTCATCCAATAGACGAACGGAATGATCATGAAACATGGGCCGTCGGCGAAACGTCAGGCTGTCAAAGTCACTCCATCACTTGCTCTTCGCCGCCGCCGCCTCGCCGCCTGCCTTCCCCCTCGTCCTCCGCTATGACCACCAACAGGTAAGTGCCTTTCTCGCTATACACAGGCCAAGTGTGTCGAGCGCTGGCGTCCTGCATCCCCCTCCCCAGGGCGTACTGGCACCCATGGATGCTGACGGATGCATCCATTGGACGGTGTTGTGCTGCAGGAAGTCCATCGCGCAAGTGTTCGCGGAGACCAAGGTCTCTGGCCGCGCCGCGTTCATCCCATTCACGACCTGCGCGTACAAGACGGCGGCCGACACGGTCGACATCATGCTAGCGCTGCAGCGCGGCGGCGCCGACATCATCGAGGTGCGTGCGCTGTAATACCCGTGTGCATGTGCACGGCTGCTGTCATCCCTGGCTGACGGTGGATGTGCTCGCGACCGACTGCAGCTGGGTGTCCCGTACTCAGACCCGCAGGCCGACGGCCCGACCATCCAGCGCGCCCATCAGGTGGCGATCGAGCAGGGCGTGACGCTGCACGATGTGCTGGCCACTGTCCAGGAGGCGCGCGGCAAGGGCCTAAGCACGCCGGTGGTGCTCATGGGCTACTACAACAACTTCCTGCA
>JAADYB010000017.1:0-75672 GCA_023338075.1 Phytopythium litorale
GAGTGCACGCCTGAGCAGGCCGCCGGTTTGAGTGGTGCCGTCATTTCTCGATGGTCCACCGACGCTGACCAGCTCCAGAAGCACATCCTGGAGGTTCGTGCGGCTGATACCACGTTGCATAGTCGTAGCTGATAGTTTTGATGGCTTGGATACTTGTTGGCAGCCGTTCCGGACGAGCGGGTACACCTTCCGCCTCACGGGAGCCAAGGGCGAAGTGCTGTATGGGTTCTGTGCCGCCGTCATGAAGCGAGTGTCCAGGACTGACTCAGGATCGTCGAGTACGGGCGGCCCAGGAGCGCACCGATCGCCGCCATCGTCGCCGGGGAAGGCAGCAAGTCCGCTTGGTGATCGGGGTAAACGCGCGAGCTTTCCAACGCGCAAGAACCAGTCGGGTGGGGTCTCGCCCAGATCGGATTCGCCTCACAAGCACCGCAGCTCGAAGAAGACGCAGACGCCAGGAAAGGGTGAAGGTGAGGGTGTCGTGATGGCGCCCGTGTGCTTCTGCTTCACCAGCAAGTTCCCGTTCTATCGCCTTCACTTCTCGGTATGTGCGTGTCTAGCTGAGAATTACTGCGGTGATGTCTAACTCGTGTCGTTCTTGGGCATTTGCCGTGGCGAAGTTGCTGCGAATGGTGATCGAGAACGAGCTCAACGAAGGAGCATTCGAGATTCCGCCCGCTGCCTCGCGAGACGAGAACAAGAGCACCGACCTCGGAACGGACACCAGCAACAGCGATGGTGGCGACGAGTACGAGATCATCTTGAGGTCCAAAGTCGACCTTGGTGTCACGTTCTCCATCCTGCACCAAGAGAACACGAAGAAGCGGAACCAACAGGAGCAGCTTCCTCGTGGCAGCACCGACAGCTATACGAGCGGCCTCGGGTCGGTCGCTTCATCCCTACCCGTGTCATCCATGGACAACCGCGCGCTTCTGAGTGAAGATGGCACGCTGACAACGAGCGCGAGTCGGAATGAGACCACCAAACCAGAGCGAGCCGCAGCTAAAATGCTTCTCCATCCTCATTTCCGCAGAAGCCATAGCACAGACGACATCGGCTCGTACAGTGTCACGAGCGCGTGGATCGTCGACAAGCCCATGGTCAAGCACTGCCCTGATCAACTTCCGGAAGAGTACCGCGGGGTTCAAGTCGGCGACGTGCTGGAGGCTGTCGACGGCTTTTCGACAGGTTTGTGTCTCTGTAGAGCTGCGTGTGAAGTGGTCTCGACCATCTGACTTGTGCTTCTGGCTGTGCATTGGTTTGCAGCGTCCATGAGCTTCGAGGAGACGATCGAGATGATTGAGCGTGGAGAGCGTCCTATGCGCCTCCGGTTCCACCGCCCGGCCCTTGCAGCGTCTTCCCCCAAGAACGCCGCGCCGTCAATCAAGAGCATCCGCAACCCGCAGCTCGCGTCCTCATCTGTCGATGTACGCGCACGTTTGTAGGCTTCGCAAGCTATCGTCTACTAACCTGCGAGCGTGCAATGTCAGATTCTCCATTGCGCGCGTCGCCTGAAAATCAGCGACCCGGGTCACTGGTCGACTGCTCGGTTCCCGAACTTCCACTTGAACTACCAGGTTCGTCGCCCACCATGCAGTTCAGGCATCCACAGTACTGATACAATTTCGGTTGCAACTGGTGCAGCTGCCGAAGCGACACTCGGAGCGCTGGGCTTGCGGCGTCGTGCTGCGTTTCCTATCTGCCGAGAGCGTCGTCAAAATCATTGCCCACCTGCTGCTCGAGAAGCAGGTTGTTATCATGGGCGACAGCCCGGCCAAGGTCACGGCTGTGTGCGCAGCAATGCTGTTGTTGATCGCACCGTTCCAGTGGCAGGTGAGAACTTTGCCGTCAGTGAGCGGAATGCATGACAATGTGTGCACTGACGAGTTGTCCATCGCTGCTGACTCGTATTCCAGTCCACGTACATCCCGTTGTTGCCGTCGGGACTGCTGGACTTCCTCCACTCACCCGTTCCGTTTCTGGCCGGGTGCCACCCGATCGAGAACATGGACGAGTGGCCAGACGTGTGCTTCTACGACATTGACGACGACCGCATCATGGCTCCTGCGGCGTCGCGGCGATTGAGCCAATCGTCCATCCCGAACGGCCTCGAGTTGTGCAACTTGCTGCGCACTGCCAAGGAGCGATTCGCGGCGCTGCGGACGACGGGGAAGCCCTGGTACGAGATGTCAGGTACGTTCGCGTTCGCTCAGGCCTCGGCGAAGGCGAAATCGGCGTCTAACACGTTGCATTCACTCAGACGAAGAAGACAAGATCGTCACGCTGACCCTGCAGGAGTCGGAGATCTTCCTGCGCGACCTGGGCTTCGACATTTCTTCGCAAGACCTGGCGGCATCAATCTCAGGTCAGTTAGCGGCAGGATTGGTGGAAGTGATGCCGATAACGACGACTTATTCGGGTGTACTTACCTGCTAACAGAGGGGAAGAGCTTCTACGACCGGCTGCAGGAAGAAGTCGCCAAAGAAGTGCGCAAGAGCGCGTACGAGGATTACCTGGAGGAGTTCAGCCAGACGCAGCTCTTCTGCCAGTACTACGAGAGCCTTCTGCAGGTCGACCCAGACGGCAAGAAGCTGTGATGCGGAGCCAATACCTTGCCTGCGGCAGGGGGATATGTGGAGAAAATTCGCGGAAGAACCTGGCTTACGTGTGAAGCGTCTCTATTGATCCGCACAGCAAGCTCGGAGCCGAATGCGTTGCGGGATGGTCGGATGCCGCCCACGAATGTCAATAGTCAACCACCTTCTTGATGGCCTCGAAATTCTTGAGCGCATCTGGGATGTAATACTGGCAGGGGAATGCACGCACTGCTGGTTAGTTCTCGATGAACCTTTGGCAGTCCATCGATTCGTTCTTACCTTCTCGTATGCGAGCGGGAATGGCGTGTCGTAGCCGCACACTCGCTGGATGGGGGCCTCAAGACTGAGGAAGCAGCGCTCCTGGATGTCCGACGCGATTTCTGCCGCAAATCCACCCGTTTTCTGCATGCGTGGCAATCTCAGAAGTGAGCAAGTGAGACGCACAACAACTTGGCCGTGAAACGTACCGGGGCCTCATGGCTGATGATGAGTCGACCAGTCTTTCGCACCGAGTGCTCGATCGTGTCCGCGTCCCATGGGTAAATCGTCTGGAGATCAATCAGCTCGCAGCTGATCCCAAGGTCCTCGGCGTACGCGCACGCCTACGAGCACAAGCGAATTGTTCAGTGAGTTGCATGAGAGGACAGCGCTCACACAATAGATGGCTAAAGCACCTCACCTCCTCCAGGACACGCATCTGCGCACCCCATCCGACGACGGTCACGTCGCTGCCGCGCCTCACAATCTCAGCCTCGCTGAGGTTCTGGACGTATTCTCCGACAGGCACTTCTGCCACCGACGCGCGGTACAGCGCCTTGGGTTCGAGGAAGACAACGGGGTTCGGATCCCGGATCGAGGCCAGCAGCAGCCCCTTGGCGGTCACTGGGTCACGTGGGATCACGACCTGGTGAGCATAGAAGGCCATGTATACCCCATTGTCAGAGCTAGCATTCTACTCGACGGGACGAGCACAAACCAACCTTAAGCCCAGGCGTGTGGGCAAAGTATGCTTCGGGAGACTGGGAATGGTACAGCCCACCGTGGCCGACCGCTCCGTACGGAGCTCGGAAGGTCAGTTTGCCGCAGTTGAACTCGCCGCCCGAGCGGTAACGGAACTTTGCCGCTTCATTGACGATCTGAAGCGCGCCATGGCATCGTTAGAAGGACAGGTCTGCCCACAAGACAGATTTGCATCAAGATCAATGCTGCACCTGGTCAAATGCTGGGAAGATGTAGTCGGCGAACTGGATCTCCGCGATCGCCGTGCGGCCCGTCGACGCGTAGCCAACGGCAAAGCCGGCAATGCCCTGCCGCCATCGAGCACGTCGTGATTCGTTACCCCACGTGCTCCCCCATTACAAGTGGAGAGGCTTCGATGGCGCACCTGTTCACACAGCGGCGAGTTGAACACGCGCTCCGGGCCGAACTGCTCCTTGAGGTCCACTGAGCAGCGGAAGACCCCGCCGAAGGCCACGTCCTCGCCGAACACGACGGCCGTCGGGTCCGTCTCCATGGCCACGCGCATCGCGTCGTTGATGGCCGTGAACATGTTCATCTGCACCGCCTCTGGCGCCGCCTCGAGCGCCTCGCTCGCCGCCAGCGCGTGTGCCAGCCGCCTGCTGCCGCCCACCGACGCGCCGAGCCACCGCAGCCGCGCCATCGCCGAGCGCGAGCCGCCAAGCCGCGAGGTCGTCGTCATGGCCATCGCCATCCTGCCCGTCCTTTCTCGTTCGTGAACTGCGGTGACGGCGCTTGGGAATCTTTGGCCAATGGCCGAGATAAGAAGAACGGACGCGGCGAATGATTAGACGCGGCGAGTGGCGGCTTCTTCAACAGCAACGCCTGGCAGCGCGTCACAGGTGGTTGAATCTCGCACATGAGGTTTTATCTCGCTGGAGATTTATCAGACTCAGATGAAAGACTCAGAAACGGGGTGGCGTCCACCTTCAACCAGGCAACCAAATCCGGGTGATTTGCATCAATTGGGTGTGGTTGAAGCTCTCGGCGTCACTGGTCGTCAGCAACAGCGATCTCGCTGGTGGTGGTCTAGAGAGACGTCAATGGCAACGCGGGTGCTTCTACAGGTCGGCAACAGGCAGTGTGGTTAAGTGGCAAGTGCAGCGAGTTACTTCGAAATGAAAGACACTTCCTGTTTGCATTTTCTGTCCCAACTTGACACCAACACGCATGCCTCAACTGATGGTAGCGCAACTGAGCAGTACGATCAGCTGAGCGCGCGGACGGCTTGCTCCTCGAGACGCTCGAAGCGCGGGAGCAGCTTCGAGTAAGCAGCGTAGGTGGCGGCATCCGGGGTCGCACTGAGGGCGAAGTCGAGGCTCTCGTTGACGTTGAACGGGACAAAGGCGTTGCCACCAGCGTTCGCTGCGCCATGCTTCGCGCGGAAAGCGCCACCGAGAGCAGCCGAGTTGGACACGCTCTCGAGGCGGTACACCGGCGCATCGAACACATTCGCGAGAACTTGGAGCAGGCTCTTGTTGGCCGACGCGCCTCCGACGACAATCAACCGCTTCGGCGTCTTCACTCCAAGACGCTCCGCATGCAGCCGCATTGACAAGAACTGCCCCTCCACTACAGCGCGCACTTCAGCCTCCGCTGGCGACAGGTGCAAGTCAGTGCGCTCATCGTTTGCGTCAAAGCCGACGACACCAGCCTTGGCAGTCGACGGGGTGATCTCGGGGTCGAGGAAGTAAAAGCCGGTAACACCGTTGTTGCCAGCTTCCGTCTTCCCCAGCAGCTCGTCGAACGCAGCCCACGACTTGTCTGCGCGGCGGTCGCGCACCTCCTCGCGTGTGAGAGATCCGTTCTTGAAGCAAATCATCGCCTGGCACAGTAAGGGAAAAATCGAGAGTCACAACACTGTCCAAACAACCACTTTGTCAATGACAATGCCAATGATGCACACACCATCAACGTGTCTGGGTCAACAGGGTTCCTGAAGAAGTGGCCCTCCTCTCCAGAGAATCGCGCTTCAGCAGTCGGGACAACGGCCATCAGTGTGCTAGATGTTCCCAGAGAGATCCCGACGTCTCCCGCCTGGGAAAGCCCGATCCCCGCCAACGTGCACGGGTTGTCACCAGAGAACGGGATCACCACGCAGTCTGCAGCGAAGCCGTACGCCCTCTGGAAGTACGGGTGGACCGGTCCCAGCGAGTCGTACGACCGGCAAATCTCCTCACCAAGTGCCGACTGGAGTGTAGCCGCTGCGTCCGATGACTTGCAGTAACTTGCAGTAGCGCGTAGAAGCTCGGGCGACCACTTGCGGTCACGGACATCCAGCAGGTTCATCCCTGACCCGTCGCTCTCGTCGATTGGTGTGAAGTCTCCGCGCAGCAGCGAGGTCAACATTGACGACACAAGAGCAACCCGCCCCACGTTATCCAGGAACGACGGGTCGTTGTGAATGCGCTTGGCGATCTGGTTGCCAGTGAAGCGCTCGTACGCGCGCGACCCGCTGATATGAGCCACGCGGTCCGCGCCACCCACCGCGCGCTCGAGATCATTGCAGAACTGGGTCGTCGAGCTATCCATCCAACTCGGTCCGTTCTCGAGGTAGAACGGAGTGATCGGTTGCTTCTTCATCGCTTGCGCAATGGTCTCACCAGGCTCGGCAGCGTCCAGACACTCGCCCACCGAGAACCCCTTGCGCCAGAACACGGACGCATGCTGCTGCGCGCTCCCGCTGACCCCGCGCACCTTGCCAAGGTCCACGCGCGCGCTGAGCTCTTTCAGGATCGCGTCCAGCGCCTCGACGAACATCATGGACGGGATCACGACCTCGCTATCCTTCCCGGGCACGCGCAGCACACCGTTGTCGGTGCCGTACTGCGGGAAGGACTCGTCGAAGCGCAGCGAGCTTTCGCACACGACAAGGCCCTGGGCGTCCACGACGACACCGGACATGCTCTGCGTCGAGCAGTCGAGGCCCAGGAACAGCGGCGCGGCGGCGTCCACCCGCTCGGCGGCTTGATGCGGCGGCATGGTCAGTCGGCTTGCGCGGTGCTTCTCGCGAGGAAATCCAGGAATGAGCGCGCTCCGACGGCCAGCCTCCAGCCCCAGCACCTGCAGCCTCCTACACGGCCGACGGGATGCGGTACACCGCCGTTTGATGGCGCGCGCGGCCGCGAGGAAGCGAGAGAGGAGCGCGGCACGGAAGTTGCCGCTCGCCGCTCGCCGCTCGCCACGCTGCGATGGCGACAATGATGCCCATGACAAGCGCGGGCGGGAGGTGTACCGTGGTAAGAGTGATGGTTGATAAAGTTGGGCTCAGATTTCCCTATCCCCTTGCTCATGTTGAACCTCATTCGAGGTGTATTCGTGAGAGCAAGGTTTTATTACACATCCGCCTTCAACCAGGAAAAGTGCAACCGACCGCTGAGGCCAGTCGTGGATCCTCGTCACTTGTGGACGGACGCACTTTCCCGCACGTGTCCATAGTGAAGCGCAGTTGTTTGTTGGAAGCCCCGGGGTCGACTGGCGACTCGAGATGGCGATGATGCTGGTGCGCGCGGCGCTCGCGCGGCCTCGAGGCGCGGCACTGGCCGCCACGACCGGCGTGGGCGGCGGGCGGCGACTGTTCCGAGCCAGCGCGGCGGTCGCGCTCCCGGAGATCCCGTTCAAGCTGGCGGACATTGGCGAGGGCATCGCCGAGGTCGAGGTGCTGCAGTGGTTCGTCAAGGACGGGGACCCGATCAAGCAGTTCCAGAACGTGTGCGAGGTCCAGAGCGACAAGGTGCGGGTCTCGATGAAGATGAGGCACGGGTCGTCGCTTTTTTCGGGATGGGGATAACACACAGCCACTTGTGTGCTTACTTGTGTGCTTGGCAGGCGACGGTGGAGATCACGAGCCGGTACGACGGCGTCGTCACCAAGCTGCACTACAATGTGGGCGATATGGCCAAGGTGGGCTCCACGCTCATCGACATTGAGGTGGACGACGCTACGGCAGCGGCGGCGCACGTGTCCCACCACAAGCCCAGTGACGGGCCGGCGCGCAAAGCCCCCACTCCTGTTGGTGCGCCGACGAAGCGAACTCCGCCTGCAGCGGCGAAAGTACCCGCACCCGTTGTTGCCGTGTCACCTTCGCCGGCTCGGGCAGACCCTCTACCTGAGCCAGTGCGTCGCGCGGATGTGCTAGATGACGAAAAGGTGCGACCAGTCAAGATACATGCACCAACACAATGCGTTGGTGCAGCGCTGGCGGTCGAGAAAGTGATGGCTAACAGCTGGAAGTACCGTGTCGTGGGAACAGATTCGGACGTCCCCGTCAGTCCGTCGGCTCGCGAGAGAGCACAACATCGACCTGCGCGACGTGACACCCACTGGTCCGCAGGACCGCCTGCTGAAAGAGGACTTGCTTGAGTACATCCGTGTACTGGCCTCCACCCCGCCAGCTCCCGAGCTTGTTGCAGAAGTCGGGTCATCTCCCTCTGAAGCGAGAGCTGCCGGCACTTACCTTGTGCAGGACACGACGATCCCACTGACGCGTAAGTGTTGTCCCAGATTCGAAGCATTTGACGTCGAGGATCTCTGACATGTGATGAAAATCTATTGCTTGCTGTCAATGACAGCCGTCCAGAAGATGATGGCCAAGTCGATGAACGCCGCGCTTCGGATCCCTCACTTCGGCTACGCTGACGAGGTACGAATCTTCGAGATCTCTGAATACCCGAGGCTTATTCGTGCACAGTTTGAGCTTACCCTTGCAATCATGGCATGTTCAATCAGATCGAGATGGACCAACTCTATCACCTGCGCCAGCAACTCAAACCACTCGCTGAAGCCAAAGGGATCAAGCTTTCGTTCATGCCGTTCATCATCAAAGTCGGTGCTTTCTTTCGACACGTGTCACCTCACCGAGGGGTTTGCTGACAAAGTATGATGTGCTTTCGTTTTTCCTCTCAGGCTGCTTCACTGGCGCTGAAGGACTTCCCAGTGCTGAATGCTACTGTCAGCGAGGACGAAACGGCGATCACCATGGTTGCAGCACACAACATCTCCGTTGCCATGGACACGCCTGTAGGGCTGATTGTTCCGAACGTCAAGGATGTGCAGGTAAGGAGCTTGTCGTGCTGAAGTGGCTCGTCAGAGTCGGACACTAACTCAAACTGGCAATCCTTTCTTCATCAGACGAAGAGCATTCTTGACATCGCAGAAGATTTGAACCGACTGCAAGACCTCGCAACCGCGGGAAAGCTCTCTCCGAACGACTTGAAGGGCGGCACTTTTTCGTAAGCGCGTTGCGACGTGATCTGCTCCAAACGACCAGGTTTGATTGTGCCTAACTCATGCTGGTGCATTCGATGGCAGAATCTCCAACATCGGAAGCATTGGTGGGACGTACATGGGTCCTGTGATCATGGTGCCGCAAGTTGCGATCGGTGCGATCGGCAAGATTCAGACTCTGCCTCGATTCGACAGCGACGGCAGCGTGAAGCCCGTGAAGATCATGAACGTGTCGTGGAGTGGCGACCACCGTGTGATCGACGGAGCAACGATGGCGCGCTTCTCAAACCAGTGGAAGACCTTCCTAGAGTCGCCAGTCGCGATGCTAACCGAGCTGCGCTGACCTCCAAACTCCCACAGTAGACATGTCACGCTGACCCAGCGCTGAAGAAATGCTGCACAAGAACATACAATGAGGGTTCGACACCTCGTTCAACACGTGCTCTTGCCTCTCTTCATCACTCCAACGTTTGATTCGGGATGGCAGCTCCTTGACTCGACGCCATGCGAAGCACCTCCTGAAGCAGCGCCTGTGGCATCGCAACGAACTCCTGTGCACGCAGCGCTCACCACGCGTAAGTCCACGGTGCGTCCTTCTATTCTCCCATTCTCACGCATACCTCAGTGGCGATGACTTTGCCGAAGTTGTCCAGCATGAACGATATGCACCGCTTCTTGAGAGCATACGCGTCGCGGAAGTGAGCCGTCTGCACATGGTTGCGGTATGATGCAATTGGGAGAGTCGATTGGTCAGTTGGTGGCTGGCAGTCATTTGCGAGGCAGAACACACGTCACGTGTCGGTGCCCACCTGCAGAATGAGCGCCACGTTTTGGACCGACAGGATGCGCAAGATGACGTTCTCGCAGTGGCTGCGCTTCGTGTCGTGATGGGAAAAAAAAAAAGCAAAGAGCGTCAGCGCAAGCTGCAGCACTATGACGGCGTGGTGAAATGCAGCAGCGTACGCCCGCAGCTTGTCGACGAGGTACTGATCAGCAACTGCATGCAGCTCCAGGACGAATTCTGCACCAACCATGTCAGTCGACTCGGCGAAAGTCGCCGAACAAGAAGTTGTAGACGCCTCTCACCAGCATGCACATCGGACGCATCGAGCGCGCGCACTTCGTCCGTATAGAGGAACTCCAGCAGGGCGGCAAAGACATCGTACTGCGGAGTGAAAAGAGACGTTAGAAGCAGAATCAGCCGCGCTGACAGGCAGCGCACCGACCGCCCAACCAGCAAACCACGCACAGAGTACTCCGGAATGGCAATCTCCGACTGCGAGCCCTCGCGCATCCGGCCCCCGAGCATCTTTTCGAGCGGCTCGCATCGCGCCATCAAAATGCACCGGTGCGCATACAGCGCGCGATCTTCAACCATGAAAGTCACGTCGCTGCAGCTCGGGTTGTTGAGCATCTTGCGCAAGTCCAGGCTCAGGGTCCCACCGGTGGGCTCCGCGATCGCGTCTGGCTCACCCGGCGGTCGCACCACGCACACCGAGTGGTAGAACCCTGCTGCCACCTCCACTCGTCGCATGCAAATCCACCAGGCTTGTCACTCACTCCACTTTAGCCAACGACTCATTCATGAACACACCTTGGTGACGAATTGATCGCGCAGTGACGAAATGATCTGCGGGCTGAGGCAGTCGACCGACGACTCCAGTCCGAGCTGTCCGTGGTTGTTTCGCCCGAAAGGATACACCTTCCCGTCGCCCGACAGCGCGAGCGTGTGGTAGCACCCGCAGGCCACCTGCACGATGCGGACTCGTGCTAGTCGGTCCACGAGCTGACATAACATAATACAAGTCCAGCAATCCGTCAATCGACTTCTGAAGCAAAGGAGCGTCTGAGACGCCACGAACCGATGGGTACGGCATGTGCGTCTTGTGTCCTAATCCGAGCTGTCCGTAGTCGTTCCGGCCAAACGTATACACCTCCCCACCGTCAGCCACGGCAGCGGTGTGATGATAGCCGCACGACAACTGCGTGACCACCGCAGAGTCGAGCGGAGGCGCAAGCAGCGACGGCTCAAGCACAGGCTCCGAGGTGTGGCCCAAGCCAAGCTGGCCGTGGTCGTTCTTCCCGAAGGCGACGACGCCGCCACTGCTGAGTGCCACCACCGTGTGGTGCTGCCCGCACGCAACGGCGAGCACGGGCCGCGCGCGAAGTCCACGCGAGAAAAAGCTGACGGGCCGCGGAACGAACCAATCGGTCGTGTCGCCCGTGCCAAGCTGGCCAAAGTCGTTGCGTCCACAGGCGAGCAGCTCGCCCCCTGGTGTGGCCACGACCGTGTGAAAGTAGCTGCATGCAACGTCCGCCACGCGCTTGTCTGCTAGCTCGCGCACGAGCGTCGGCGTCGTGACCGTGCTCGTCATGCCCAGGCCAAGCTGTCCGCGCAGGTTCAACCCGACCATGTAGAGCTCTCCCGACGCTACCGATGGGGGTTCCACAAGCTTTTGTTGGTGTCGGAGGCGGTGGCGCACGATCCCAGGAAACAGCAGCGGACGCACCCGTCAAGGCCGCGAGGTGCTCGCACCCGTTGCCCGAGAAGACGCGCACGATCTTCTTGTCCACCAGCGCATGCGAGAGGCGGAAGTACGGCACGCGCTCCGTCGACCCGACCGCGCACTGCCCGCTTCATGTATACCGCACACCGCCGTCAGCACCGACTGAACGTCCTTGTCGACTGTCCAAGCCGCGCACCTGTCGTTGTAGCCGACCGCGAAGAGCTCGCCATTCGCTGCCCAGTCGGACGGCGTCAGCGCCTGCCAGCAGTAGGACCCGCCGCGTCTAGAACGCAGCGTACGCACCGCAGAGCACGGCGGTCTGCTCGTTGCCGCAGGCCACGTCCACGACGCGCTTGCCGTCGAAGAAGCCGACGCCCGTCGGCGCGCTGCGGCTCACGGCGTCGCCGAGCCCGAGCTCGCCGTACGCGTTCTGTCGACGCCGCCACGGGTGGTAAGGCGCACACAGAGTGCACTTAGCGGGGCACACACGGGCGGAGAGGCTCCGTGGGGACGCGCAGCACCTGTCCGAAAGCGTAGAGCCCATGCGCCTTGGCCTCCGGTTGCGCTCGCAGCATGTGCGTCAGCTGATCTTGTCGACTCGAGCGGGTCGTCACGGGATATGTTTCTGGCCTGGCCCGGGTCGGGTTCCTCTCGATTGTCAACCAGACGAGGTCATTTGTCGAGTCCACTCTCCGAGACAGACGGGCCAAATTCGAAGCTCTCTCAAGTCCAATACCTCCTATACTGCATGCTGTCGCGCTTTTCGAGTACAAATGCAATTCCAGAGGCAGCCGAAGGGGTTTGGAAAATCTGTGTGGCAATCCAGTTTTGCACGGTGGAGAAGGACATTGTGCCCATCGAGGTCGTTGCAACACCCAACTTTGTTGGCAAATTCTCCTTTTCCACCGAATAGGGGTGGATTTTACCTCCAATCGCGCATATGTAGGTACGAACGTTCCAAATACACATGTAGTCGAACATTATAAAATCGAGAGAGGTTATCGAGAAAAGGGGTGTGAAAGGGTTCAAAATCAACCCCACGACAACGACCATTTTTTTGGATCCGTCACTTTTGAATTCACAATATGATATTATTCAAAATTGAAAATATGCAAACACAACAAACAATTGCGCTTATTCAGATATGAATTAATTGCACGCTATGGTTGCTGAATATTCCTTCTTTTCCACGAATCAGGAAGCCGAGAGCGCGCGGACAGCTCACGGTCCGAAAAAATACGAAACTCTTGTGTGTGCACACAAGTCAGGCAAGGACCTTCCGTCTTTAGTGTGAAGTACACTATTGAATCTATAGCACAGGTTCACTGTACTCTGCGTACCTTAGCAGCGTACCCTGGGTACGGCGCGTGTAACCCTGTTACGGAACCTGTTGAAGTTGGCTAGCACATCTCGAGAATCCAGTTGGGATTCAATGACGCCTCCATGTGGAAGCCATCTTTAAAGGCGAAGCTAGTGAAGTTCGCCAGCACATCTCGAGAATTCAGTTGAGATTCGATGGCGCCACCGCCATGCGTTTGTTACGACACGGGTCTGTATGACTCATCACAAGCGGCCGTCGACTCCGGAACGCCACAAGGTGCTCATTCTTCAATTGACTCCAAGATGTTCTCCAACTTCACCGACTTTCATCTCGCGCGCCAGGCCGCTGCTGAGTGGCGCCGCGTCGAGCTCCTGATCCAAGCCGCCAACCTGTTCGCCTGGGAAGTCGGTCTTGTCCGGGACGTTTTTCTCATCGGATCTCTCGACGACGACGACGAACGACGCCTCTACGCTGCCTACCTCGACCGCTACACCTTCCACTGGCAGCAGATCTTCGCCCCAGCCACGCTCCCTCGTCAGCCCTTCGTCGACCCCGACACAACCGAGAGCGAGGACGACACCGCCAGGCAGCCCTTCATCGACCTCGACGAGACCGAGTGCGAGGACGGCGACGAACCAGAGGACTCCAGTACGACTATTCCTTCAACTGCTGCTCCGACTTCAGCTCCGGCTCCTGCTCCGACAACTGCTTCGCGCTGGCGCGGCCGTCCAGATACTCCCCCCGAACCGGTTGCCAAGCGTACGCGCAGTGCGACTCGCATGGCGACTCGTTAGGGCGAAAATTGTCGGAGTGCGATCTGTTGCTGTATCTTTCTTCTTCTTCTTCTTCTTCTTTTATGCAATTGAATGTGTCGCTTTCAAACGTTTTTGTTGTTTATTCGCAGTTTGAACGTTGATGTGACGGGAGTCACACAGCACAGTACACAGAGGAAGCGTGTAATCGTAATAGAACGATCTGTACTGAATTAACAATACGGAAGCTTGTGTTTTGTATACAAATAGACTAGGGCTTTGGATGTCACTAATATAAATGTATCAAAAGACTGTGACTTGGTGAAAGAGAGACTCTGTATTGATTGAGCCCTGTCCGAAAGGGGACTTTCGAAATGGGTGGTTCCTACGGTACCTATAACCTTCGAGGGTTCCTACGGTAATGCATCATCAATTAAGGGAGACCCGCGGTACTCCCTTGGCTCGTGTTCGCCACTCAACTCCTGAGCCGTACTTATCTGGGTGGCCCAGGTTCGCATGAACCTAACACACGTACTTCGTGTGTGACACATCAAATGTCAGCGAGGTTACTCCGTAACCGTGTAACCCAGTTAGAGTCGATGCCTCGACTGTTCCCCGAATGTTCATCGGAGGTGCCGATATGATTTCTTGGTTGAAGCCATGGTGTTCTATCGGATCCCGTCACCACCAGACTGGACCGAGGAGAAGCCATGTTGTCGGCGGCATCAAAGCTTTGCTTCAGAAAATCGTCACGCAGCGACGCTCACCGCTGGGTTTGGCGCGGCAACACTGCGGCCGCATTCAGCGTGGTGGACAGCGTGGACGCACTGCACGACGCGAGGGCGATTGATGCGAGCGTGATGGCTTGCCCGGCTGCCTGCCTGGCTGCGGGAGAGAGCGAGTGTCCGCGGCAACTGATTCGTTACTCGCGGCCCGCTGGCTGTTGTGCACAGGACAATGCCGCTCGCTGGATGTCGGCGGCTGGCTGGTGCTTGCCGATCCGATCCGGAGCCGCGGCGGCGCATCGCCGCTCGGTGCCTGATCGGTTCAGCGGATTCTCTCGGCTGCCCTTCAGAATCAAGGCGTGCTCACCGAACCGCCCCACGTGTTTCGCCCGGAGCTGCAAGCCGGACGAGGTGTCGTGTCCGAGCATTCGCGGAGCCTGTTGGTGTTGAAAAGGTTGCGCTCGCCATCCTGGACCCATTCATGGCAATTGTCCGGCGGCATTTTCGCGAAATCATCCGCCGGCGAAAAAGACAGTGACGCACCTCTTGGGCGGCAGACAGCCGTCGCCAGACAAGATCGCCGTCCTTCCATGCTTTTCATATGGCGTCCACTATGCTCGCATAAAACCACGCGCGGTCGCCCAGACCCCATACTGGGCGCCACATGAACACCACCCCGTCGCTCTCTGCCGCCAGCCCGCGATCTTTCCCCGTCCCCGCCCACGACACCCGCCCGCCTGCCTGCCTGCTTGGCTTCCGAGCCTCCATACATTTCCAGACTCTCGTCGCACACCCGACGTCGCCACGTGCCGCTGGCTGCGACCCTCCCGATCCATCCGTGGACACGAGCGGTCTTCGCTGCTCCCCCTGACGGCAAGCGGCTTCTTGGTTGCCACCCTGCGCTCTTGATCCGGTCCGACGCCGCCTGCATAATTTTAGACGCCGCCTGCTGCTGGAGCGAGCGGGAAACGGCCGCCGCTTGGAGCTGAAGGAGGGAGGAGAAGGGAAGAACAAGCACCTGCCTGCCCAGTCGCGACGCCGCCGACCAAGACGCAGCCCGCCATGGTCGCCAAGAAGGACATGCCGCTGCTGCAGCACGTGTGCGCCGCGAGCCCGACGGCGTCGTCCACGTCGTCCTACTGCTCGCGGCCGCGGCTGGCGTCCGAGGAGCTGATCGTGCCCGCGTCCGACACGGCCAGCTCGGTCTACTACGGCGTCGACGCCTTCTCGCCCACGCTCGTCGACTTCTACACGGCCGACCAGAAGCGTATCGTCTGGTCCTCGCGCGCGCACCGCAAGATGATGACCACGCTCTATCGCGCGTGGCACGGCAAGTGCTGGAAGCTCTTCTCGCTCAGCTTCTGGGGCTCCCTCTGCGCCATCTTCGCCTACACGCTCTTCCTCATCGGCTTTGTCGGCGAGGCCATGGCGCACGGGTCGGCCAGCGGCTCGGCCGCGTCCGTGAACGTCCACGCGCTCGTCGACATCCCGCTCTTCGTCGGCGCCGTGTGCTACTTCGTGTGGCACGTCGTGAGCTACTTCGAGGTCATCAACTCGTGCCACAACCTCGAGATCTGGCTGGACGAGTACTTCCACGGCACGGAGCCCGTGCTCGAGCGGCGGTTCTTCGGCTTCTTCCCCACGCGCATCGACTTTTGGTCGGCGGTGCTCGGCATCCTTGGCTCGTCGCTCTACGTGTTCGCGCGCGCCTTCATCATGCTGCGGGCGGACCAGAAGAACTTCGGCGTCATCGACATCCAGCGTGACAACTTGAGCCTCATCGTCGGCTACTGGCTCCCGTTCTTCGCGGGCTCTTTCCTGCTGCTCACGAGCGCCTACCTGACGCACGTGGAGGTGATTCACCAGTGGATCTCGTGCCGCCTCACGACGCTCGAGACCTGGGTTACTGGTGCGTCTGCTGACGCTAATCTCCCTCACTCTCTTGTTACTTTCCCCCCTGACACTCTTTGGCTTTTAATCCCAGGTCTCAGCCTCCTGGCTGTCTCGGGCTTCTTCGCGGCGTCGACCCTGCAGTTCATGGACCCGTTCTCGGTGCTCTTCTCGTTCGAGACGTGCATGGTGCCGTTCGGGCTCGGCTGCTTGCTCGGCCTCAGCTCGAGTGTGCTCAGTTTCGCCGAGCTGGAGAACATCCACAAGCGACACAACCACCCGGAGTACGGCCTCTGGCAAGCGCCCGCCGGCTACGGCACCTGCAGTTGAAGCGGCCAAGTCGCTCACCGCTATGAGTGCTCGAGCGCAGGCTGCTGGTGATGGCGGCTGCTTGCTCGGTAATAAATATCCGGTGTATTTTACATTCGACCTCTTCAACACCAGCTGGATATTTGGCCAAAACAGACACACTTCAACCATGACATGTGGAGATGAAGATGCATGGACTGGTGCCTCATGACCCATTTCGGTGGGAACCAACTGCACTTCGAGCTCGTGAAGACATCCCTCCTGACTCGTGCAGCTTGACAGGAGGGCTCTCGCGCTCTCCACACTGGCCAGCAATACTGGACGCATTCCTTCCTTTGAAAGACACAATCTCCATGTCATTGAGAGACGAACTCTACGACTGACACTGCGACCTGCTTCAGCCAGCACGGCCCTGTTCACAGCCTGGGGTGCTAAGCGAAGAGCGCCTGCAGGAACGTGCCTCGACTCTGGATGTCCTTGTTGTCCGGGAAACTATCCGCGGCCTTCTGCACCACTGCTGCGAACGGCTTGGCCAGCGCAACGCTCTCATCTGATGGGAGAACGATAATGTAAGCTTCTCTGCGCACAACCCGCGTCGCCAATCATACACTGCAGCATGGACTCGCCTTCGTTGGTGCAGAACACCAGCAGAGCCCAGCAGCCCTCAGCCTGCAGCGCCTCACTCTCGGGGTGCTTCTCCATTGCCGCAACCACAGCCGGGATGGCGCCTTGCTCTCTCACCAGCGCCAAGTTCGGGACTACAAGACACAAACGAACGCTCAAGTCAGACATCCCATGAGAAGACCACTCCTCATCAACCCAACAACAACTCACGGCAGTGGAAGACGACGTTGCGCAGCGCGTGGCAGCCACTCTCCAGCACGCCCGCGTCTTCGCTGTTGCGCGCCATGGCGTCCACGATCGCCTGGATGGCGCCTGCAACGCCCGCCGCCTCCTTCCCGACCGCTGCCGTCACGTACAGCACCGCGTCCGTCAAACAGTCAGCTGTGGAGCGAGCGCTGCCTCCGTTCTGCCCCGCAACGCACGGTTGTTGAACGTGGCGTGCGCGAGCTTGGCGAAGCCCTCGGTCGTCTCGCTCGGCGCCTGCTTGCCGATTAGCGCCACCGCGTCGCGCACCTCGGCGGGCACCAGCACCACGGGCTCGTCGTCCGCCCCGCCCACGCGCGTCACCGTGTGCACCACCATCGCTCCGTCCGCTTGCTTGCCGATCCGAAAGTGGCGGGAATGGATCGTGTCGTGGACTTCAAGTGGTGGCGAGCGGCTCTTTGTCGCCGAACTCTTGCGGGTGGAAGTGTTGTGTGGACGACACGCAATTGTGTGCGACGTTTGTGTGGTTTACATACAATAATCAATGTCCCATTAGCATCATCAGCTCCGAGCTGACGCCAGCTTCCTGGAAGCCTTCCCGCTGCCCGTCAGTATCACTTCTTCAGTATCAAAAGCCGAGACCGGGAGAAGCATGGGGAACAAGCAGGCCAAGCCGACCAAGGCCAGCGCGCCGTCGCCCTCGCGCGCCAAGGCGAGCAGCGAGGACGCGTCGGGCGTCTCGGCGCAGCAGCAGGCGCCTCCCCCGGCCCCAGCCCCGGCTCCGACGCCGGCCGCGACGCAGCAGCAGACGCAGCAGGCGGCGGCGCCCGTTGCCGCCGCCTCCGCGTTCGCTGCTCCTCCCCCGCCGCCTCCGCAGCAGCAGCAGCCGCGGCCGCCCAGAGCGCCGGTGCCGGTGGCGGCGCCCGCGCGGTCACAGCTGGAGGCCAAGCTGGCGCAGGTGGACGTGGCGGCCATGTTCTCGACGTCCGAGATCCTGTCGATCCGCAAGCACCTGGCCGCTGTGCTCGGGCTGCGCGAGGACGACGCGATCGTCATCCCCAAGGACGAGTTCTTCCGCTTCCTGGTCGGCAACAGCGCCTCCAGCCTCTACGTCAACCGCCTCTACGCGATCTTCGACATGGACAAGAAGGGATATGTAGGTGGAGGGCTGAGGCGAACGCGCTCCTTGTAGTGAAGATCTCACCCGGCCCCTCTGTGTCTATGCGGCGCACAGGTCACGTTCGAGGACCTGATGAAGGGCCTGTCGATGCTGAGCCAGCACGCGTCGCGCGAGCACAAGCTGCTGCTGTCGTTCTACCTGCTCGACCCCGAGGGCACGGGCTTCATCACCAAGAGCATGACCACGGCGCTGCTGCGCTCGTGTCTGGCCGAGTGCAAAGGTGCGAGCCACTGCCAGTGCTGCCTCCCCGCGGGGACTGACCGGACGCTAACCACCGACGGCTGCTGACTGCCCTCAGAGCTCGACATCTCGCTGTCGGACGAGCAGGTCGCGCGCATCGTCGACAGCACGTTCGAGGAGGCCGACCTGGACCGCAACGACCTCATCGATCTGCACGAGTACCAGGTACCGCGCTCTTTCTTTCTCTCTCTCTCTCCCTCTATGGCGAGTGTCCTTGGTGAAAGAGGCTCTGTTGCTGACGGTCGTGCTCCGCAGGCGCTGGATGCCAAGCACCCGGGGCTGTTCGACTTCCTGACGGTCGACGCGTTCGGCGTGATCAACCACCTCGAAAAGGTGCACTCGATGAGCATCACGGCCGGGCACTAAGCTCCTCCCTGAACGAGCGAGAAGGCAGCCCCAGCGCGGATCCGACCGCGCTGTCGAGGCCGGAGACCTTCCTCTCCAGCCGCCACCCGCCTGCCGCTCTCGCGATGAACTTCATAATATACTCTGCTGCTTGACGAACCAAGAACGAGGTGAGAGTTGAGCGCTCGCTTGGCAGGGCCATCGGATCGAGCGAGAGCAGCAAAGCCCCTACAACCTCCTTAGAACCGCGGAGCTAGCGTCATGAACACGTTCGTGACGCGAGCTATACACTGTTTGATACCAAGTCCGGCGCCTGTGCGTCCCAATCCATCCAGCGAACCATGCACGGCAATGGAGGCGATGAGAAGCAAGCGTCAAGGCTGTGCCGGCTCCGCTGACCGCAGCCGCGCGGCTTGCATTCACACAACACACCTTACGTACGCCGCTGCTTACTTCTTGTCCGCCGCGATGGCCGCCGGCGTCGTGCCCGTGATCCCGTACAGGTCGATATACGCCTGCTGCTTCTTGGCGAGGCTGTGCGACAGCGGGCTCTTCTTGATGCCGAGTCCCCACTTCTCAGCCGTCACCGGCGCGGCCGACGCCGGCGCAGCGGCAGCAACCGGCGCCGGAGTCGGAGCCGCGGGCTTAGGCGTGGCGGGCTTCACAGGCGCCGGGATGGCCGGCCCAGGCACCGTCTTGTGCGTGGTCTGCGCAGTGACGAGGAAGTCGACGGGGACGACAGGCGCGCCGTCGGCAACCGGCACCTCCTCCTTCGTGGGCGGCTTCTCCTCGGGCGAGAGCACGGGCGCGGCCGGCGCGGCGCTCGCGTCCAGCTTGAAGTCGGCGAAGGCGGCGACCGAGTCCTCGTCCTCGACCGAGACGAAGATGGGTGTGCCGACGGCGACGCCCTCCGATCCCTCGGGCACGAGGATCTTGGCCAGGAACATGTCGTCCGTCGACTCGAACTCGACCACGGCCTTGTCCGTCTCGATCTCGCAGATGATGTCGCCCGCCGAGATGGCGTCGCCCTCCTTGAGGCGCCACTTGGCCAGGTTGCCGCTCTCCATGGTCGGCGACAGCGCTGCTCGCAGGTCATGCACGCATCTCTATCGTTAGGCGGCCGATGGCGTCGCTCGCGCCACGACCGAGAGGGACACGCACCCGGCAGGCCGACGACCTCGTGCGCCGGGTAGGACGCGAACGAGCGCTGCAGCAGCGAAGCGGCCACGCGGCGCTGGGCGGGCAGCACGGCGGCGGACGCGCGCAGGGCCTGGCGGAGCATCATCTCTCTTGATTAAAGTATGGGAAGGTCGCGCTCGCTTGGGCTGCTCCGATAACCTCGAAGTGGCAAAGTGTGGTCGCAATTCCTCCCCCCAACTGGAAGCGAGCCACACCAAGCAGCAAAAAAGACACGCGAAGTTTTAAACCTGATAAAAATGAAAGGTTTAATAGGGTTTAATGAATCAAATACAAAACGCGATGATCGAACCCTCGGATTGGCAACTAGGTTTTATGAAAACACGGTGCGACAGCGCGACAGAACCAGGTGAAACCGGAAATGTGATGGGTGAGATGCATGTCAACCGCATTGACTTGGGTGTTGTATGCTCGAAGAGGATCCTCGCCTTGATTGTTGCCTCGGCAGCGAACGCATGCTGCCCGCCGATCCAGCCTGCGAACGGCCTTTGCTGCTCCATGCAATGCGATTTACCCGATTGACTCGCCTGGTCTACCTCCTCGAGCCTCAAAACCCTCAAAAATGGGCACCGACCCGCCGAACACCTCGTGCCAGAGCCCGACAGTGCGGCATATTCACTCCGTGTCGCCGTCTCCGCTGCCGAGCGTCGTGCTCCGGCTCCCAGAGCTCTTGTTGCTGCCCGGGTCGCTGTGGTGCTCGGCCTCGGCCTCGGGCTGCTCGCGGTCCAACTCGTGCGCCTTCGTTGCTTCCGTCTCGGGGAGTCCCTGCTCCTCTGTCTCGGCAGGTTCTTCTTCACGTGCGGCATCGTCGTCGGGCTCCACTTCCATCTCTTCAACGCCGGCGATCGCTTCATCCCCACTCCTCGACTCACCTCCCACCGCAACGGAAGCACGTTGCGCCGCGGTTGGCTCTATGTCGACATCAACAGTGGACTCGGCGGGCTGCGAAGTAGGCGAAGCTCTATCGCCTCGGAGCAGTCCCAGCGCAGAGCTCGCAGCCGCCACGCCATCATCGATCGCACCATCAGTCCGTCGAAGAGACAGCGCACCTTCCTCGCTCAGCGCTTGGATCTGCTTGAAGAACCCGCTCGCGGCAGCGACCTGCCGCTGCAGCCGCTCAATCACCTCGTTGGTGTGTCTAGATGGATAGACAATGTGTACGTGATCGACGTCAGTCAGCCGACCGCCTTGCCACCCATACCCTTTACAGCACACAGCCCGAACGTACGCAGATACGGCGTTGCTCTGCTCGGAGGTGGGCGTGGCAACGATCGCTCGGTCTGCCTGCTGCCACAACAGTTCCAACTCTTGTGTGAGAAGTCGAGCATGCTTCTGCGAAACACCGCGAGGCACTCACCTTGTCTTCCAATGCGCTGCTTCGCCGCCGACTTGCATCCAACTCCCGTCGCATCGCAGCGATCGTCTCCTCCAGTTGACGCTGACGCTCACCAGCCTTTTGCCTGTCGTCGCTGTCAGCTGCGGCGGGCAGAGCAGCGTCTGATTGCTTCTCGCTCGCAGCAAGGCGCTTCATCAAGTCTGAGCTCTCGGCCTTGAGCGCAACCAACTGCTTGTTGCGCTCGTTCAGCAGGGTCTCCGTCTCCTCCAGCGCGCGCTTCGCCTCGTCACACTCGGTCTTCAGCGCGTCGAGCTCCGAGTCGCGTTCAGTCACCTGCTGCTGGAGCGACTTGCGCTGCTGTTCATGTCCAGCTTCCGCAGTGCTCAGCTTCGAGGCCAACTCTTCGGCGCTTGCCGCCAACTCCTGCCGCTGGGCGACCAGAGCTTTCACCTGGGCCACCAGCTCGTGCCTCTCCGAGGCTGCCTTCTCCAGCACAAGCTCGTGCTTGGCGTTGATCTCCGTCATCGCCTCCGTGGCCATTGCGAGGTGGCTCTTTGCGTTCTTCAGCTGGCTGGCCAGCTCTCTGATCCTGCCGTCTCTCGGGTCCTCGTTCTCGACCTCATTGTTCTCAGAGCTCCGCCGGCGCTTCTTGGTCGCGGGGCTTCCTCCAGAGAGCAGCCGGGTGGACTGCGGCGACCCGAACGCCGAGGCATTCAGGTCCTGCGTGACGCTGACCGCTTCCGGCTTGGTCTCGATCTCCAATTGCCTGCCGTTCACCACATCAAGCGCGTCGTGAGCTCGAGGGGACTGCGACGGACTTCCGACGACCGTTGTCGCCACTGCAGACGCAACGTACAGCACTTCAAACTTGTAGATCCTCGGGTCGACGCCTGGCAGCAACAACCGGCCGCACAAAGCGTCAGCGCGTGAGGTCGCCACAGCCGCCGCATGTGCATGGCGGCGACGAACCTGTCGCCTTGAGTCCCGGCCGCGTGAAGTGCACAGTGAAGCCCGACTCGAGGTGCGCCGAGTTGCCCTTGCCCACGCGGTCTCCGTTCACCCACACGCCGTTGCGGCTGCATCCCAGTCAGCCATCCACAGTCAGCGCCAGCACGAGCGCCTTCACGCTACAGCTCGCCGACACACGCACCTCTTGTCCTCGAGCCGGACGACCGGCACGCCGTCCTGCGTCCGCCCCTCGAGCTCCACCACGCAGTGCTGCGTCCCGTAGACCACGCGCGTGAGCCACACGACCGCACACGTTCAACCCGACGCGCGCGGGCGAACGCACCACGCTGCTGATGTACTGCAGGTCGAGCACGATGTCGCAACGCTCGGCGCTGCGGCCGATCTTGTGCTGCGCGCGGGAGAAGTAGACGTGGTCGCTCTCGGCCGGCCGCTCCTTGGACACGAGCGCGAACCGGCCCCACGCTCCCGCGCCCGCTCCCTTACCCGCCGTGGCCATGGGCCGTCGCCGTCGCCGTCTCCGTCGCCGTCGTCACGGAGGAAGCTTCGCGGCGAGAACTCGCGCCAGTTGCCGCGCTTGGGTTGAACAGCAGCGAGCAAAGTCTCCCGCCAATTTTCTGGGAATAACGCACTGAGTGAAATACCGGTTTGGAGTCGGTATTTCTACCTGGACGCTTGCAGGTTGAACGCATTTTCACCCAATCGACGTTCGTATAGGTTAGACTGGACTCCTGCACCGCATCTCAGCACCGCTTCTTCCTTGGCCGACATGCTGCTGCTGCTGCTGCTGCTCGCGCCGTCGAGTCGATGGAGTTACGAGACGCAGGAGCTGGGACGATAGAGCGCCAAGCCACGAGCTCGCGGCGTGAGAGCCGCTCTAGCTGCGGAAGGAGCGCGAGAACTGCTCTCGTGCGCTCGCGAACGCCTGCGAGATGGTCAGCTCGCTCATGGGCACCTCGTTGTCGATGCCCTGCCGGGAGGACAAGCGTCCACGAGCGTCAGCCTTTCGTGTCAGTTGTGATATACAAACAGTTGGAGGGGAGCGAGCACTCGTACCCGCATGAGCACGCGATTAGAGATGGAGGGCGTGTCCACTTCCAGGATGATGCTGTCGACGCCATTGCTCCAGTTAGAGAGACCGACGCATCCACAGACAGCAAGAGAGACAGCAAGCGCGGCGTACCCTCCGTCGACCACCTCGTCGAGCGTGAGCAGCACCAGCTCAATGTTGTCCAGCATCACGTGGCGGTCCATCCGGTTCCTGGGTCACGCGCAAAGCCGCACGAGGCATCGCTCAGTACACCAGCAGACGAAAGGCGATCGCCCGATGGCCGACGCACTTGAGCAGGCTGCTGACGGTGTCGAACGCAGCGTCCAGCACGTTCAGCAGGATCAGCTCGTTCTGCAGCGCCAGTCAGTCACGGCAGTGAGTCGTCGTCCCTTGATGCTCATGCATCGCAGTCGAGGACGCGGGTTGGTACCTCTGCCGACGAGCCCACCACGTGCATGGTCGTGTCCGACCCGCAGCGGAAGACGCTCACGATGTTCTCGACCAGGATGATGTCGGCTGCAGCGCGTCATTGTCGCCGGGGACAGCAGCACACGGCCCATATGTCAGCGGTTGACGTTCCATACCCCCCCCCAGGCGCCTCGACCGCCCCCACCTTCGAGGCGCGCGGTCGAGTTCTTGGTCTTCAGGAACAGCTTCTTCTCGAGCGCGAGCTGCTCCTTCAGCGACGGGTACGACTTGTCATAGTACTTGGCGCACACGCGGTTGCCGTCGCTGTCGAGGATGAAAATCGCCTTGACGCTCGGAGAAGATACCTTTGTCGGACACGCACGCGTCAGTCAGACGCTCGACCGGTCAGCCCATACTCAGAGCGACCGCAGAGGCGGCCGGTCGCGCGATCATTTCTGTCGCGGACGCGCTGCGGCGCCCAGAGGGCCAGCGCGTCGGCCGCGTCGCCGCTCACCTTGGCCATGGCGTCGCGCTTCCGTTCCCCCGAGTCGATACAATCTTGCACTGGGCGGGGGCGGCGTATGTGGGGCCCTGCCATTGGTCGAAATTCTCCACCGTCTTGGAATGTCACTGAAGCAGATTTAGACCCAATTACAGAATACCATTTCAACATTTGGATATAAAACCGTCAAAATTGCTTCGCAACGATGGCATATTTGACATCAAGAACGCCACGATGCGATCGATCCACATGCGCCTGCGTCTTGTGCCTCCACGATTCCAAGCGCTTGGACAGGCATGAGCGTGGAGCGTGGGCAGGTAGGTGGGGGGTGGGGGACTGATCCCGGCGCCATCTACACGAGGCGCACGTTCTGCGGGTCCGGGTTGAAGGTCGGCCGCCGGTCGTCCTGGTTGGCGAACGTGCCGCCGCGCTGCGTCGCGAAGTCGCCCTGGTCCAGCACGTCGACCAGCGCCGGATAATTATGGTGGAAGATGGTGTTGTTCTCCGCGCGCATGTGCGTCGTCAGCGCGAAGATGCGCGACATCTTCTGCTGGAAGCGGAACTTGTACGGCTTGGGTGGCAGCGCCGACACGCCGTCCGGGTCTTTCCGCTTGAAGAAGCACTTGTAGAACCGCTCCATTCTCTTCTCCATCGTCCTGCGCACCGCGCCGAGAGCATCGTTAGCGGCTGGTGCCAACCCAGGAACGCACAGACCAATATACACATACCATTGCTGGAGGAAGTCGATGATACCGAAGTGGTACAGGCACGGCCCGGCAACACTGGTCGCGGCCTGGGTGAACAGGAACTCGCCGCCCTTGTTGTGCATCAGCTCGGTCGTGTCCACAAAGTACTCCGAGTTCTGGATGCCCATGAGCAAGCTGTAGTCCATAATGCCCTGTGAGCACAGGAAGTCGCTGTCACGGTGGATCTGGTCGTAGATGCGATGGGCGACGTTCGGGTCGATACGAATCTGTACGACAGCAAGTCACAGAGTCAGCGGCCAGATCATTCTTACAGCACGATCGAAGCGGCCAGATCGAGTGCCTACCTTGGTCATCAGGTCGTTGTCCTTCAGCACGATGTTGGGCTCGTGGAAGTTCATACCGTCACCGCACTCCTGGTTCTTCGTGCTGCCGAATGTGTACGACGCGTTGCAGTAGCGGCACGAAGCCTTGTCGCCCGGCTTTGGGACCTTCGCGTTTCTGTCGACCCACGAGCCCTTGATGTCGTACCGGATGTGCACGATTGGCGTGTCGGCGAACAGGTTGCCCATGACCACGAAGTAGTACATCTTGCCGTACAGCGACACGGCGTGGCAGCCGTAGAACCGCGTCAGGATCGTGCTCCGGTTGTTCGTCATGTAGGCATCGTAGTTCGGGGCCATCTTGCGCAGGAACTGGCACTCCTCCGGCGACATCGTCTTCACAATCAGTCGCTCATCGGACGTGTAGAACATGAAGGCACCACTGCGGCCTTCGCTGAAGCGTTCCTGTTGAGTTCAAACCACACGAGATGAGCAAATCAGTCAGCGTTCAAGCGTTTGCTTGTACTCCCAGCTCCCAGTAAATGACTTACCTTGGTCGTCGCTCCGAACATCTGGATGTACTCAGCGTCGCTGATGCCAAACGTGAGGCGAATGTTCCGGAACGAGGTCGGGTTGAACGACCAAAACTTGATCGACTTGCCCTGGAGAAGCGATCAAGCCCACGATGCCATCGGTCAGTAATCACATCTGTCGACACAGCGCGAAGCCGCTGTAAATGTTCACGCACCGGCTCAGACTCGCCGGAGATGGGGATGTCGATGATCTCGTCGTTCACGGCACGGACCGACTCCTTGATACCCGAGGTCGTGTAGTACAGAATCTCCGAACGAAGGGCTGTGTTCACCTGAGGGCTCAGGTCAACGTCGACGTCGGCAGACTCCTGACCATTGCCGCTCGATTTCCTGCGTCAAGAGCATGAAAGTGAGCCAACCTTCTCGCTGTACAGATGCCCACCCACCACGCGTGGCGAGACGTACTTCTCGATGTTGTTGACTGCGAACCAGATCACATAGTCGAGGTAGCCCTTGGACGCGATGAGGAACGTCACCAGCTGACGAACCACTTGAGCACCAGCGCTGTAGTCCGACGAGTTGTTGCTTTCGCTCTTCGTGGCCAAGAAGTACGCCGACATGTACAGGAGCAGCAGCAGCAGCCAGTAAAACACGTACGCGCCCGTGAAGCTGTCCAGGCAAAATAACACAAACTCGGTGAGTACCAAAGACACATCAAGGTTCCCTATGCATCAGAAACCGCCGGGCGAGAGCAGGACACGTACAAGGAAATGTAGTTCAGCACGCGGAGGCGAATGTTGTACGTCTTCGGCACGCCGCGTAGGTACAAGCGGTGCCACGCCAACGTGAGCACACTGGAAGAATCAAGAGAGACGACGTCAGTCGGACAAGACACGGCTGGCATAGTATATCCCGACATCTCCGCACCAGACTGAGACGACAAGCACCACCAGGACGAACGCGTAGATCAGGATCCACGGCCTGAAAGGGATAACAGCAACAGCAACACGGAGGCGTCAGTTCTCGACGGCCTGACCTCTCGAGCACACCCGCGCTCATTTCCTCTGAGCACGTACCACTTCTGAGCGTTCAAGAAGGTCGCACTCGACGAGCATTTGGCGACGCCGTCGGCACACACTTCGTCCTCCTCGCAGCAAATGCGAGAAGATGCGAGGCAGAAGCCGACGACGCCATCCGTGTCGGCGTGGTACTTCATCGACTGGCCGTCGACGGCGAAGAAGCCGCCGGCACCTTGCACCGTGTACGTGATGATGCCCATCACGATGCCTCCGAGCCAGCACCACAAGTGGTAGAACTTCATCATCCGCTTGTAGCTTGTGAACGGACTCGTGAGCTGCAGGCACACATCCGCGTCGAGCCGTTAGTGGATGAGGATTCACACCAACTAACTCCACTGCATATAACGCACCGAAGAGAAGAGGTCGCAGGCCATGACGAGCGCCCAAGCCTCAGACGTGAAGAAGAAGAACTCGGTGATGCCCGCGAGTCCGCGGCAGGCGTCGTTGGATCCGCTCGGGTCGAAGTCCACGAGCACGTTGAAGAGCAGGCAGACGGCGAAGAAGATGCTGAGCACCGAGCGGTTGTGCACGATCGGGTTGGGGTGCTGGTGCCACTGCTTCTTGCGGAAGTAGGTGACGACGACGGCGGACGAGCAGATGATCGTGTTGACCGAGCCGGCGATGAGGCCCGTCCATCGGTAGTTGTAGAGCGCGATGGAGACGCCGAGGAAGGCCATGGTGAGCGCGAAGCCCAGCAGCTGGGACTTTCGGTTCTCAAACCACCGGATCTTGGCCTGCGACGTTGACTTGGAGCGGCCGCGGAACTGCTGCGTCATGTCCTTGTTGATGACGCGGATGTTGGTGGCGGGTGTCGGGCGCGACGGCTGATGCGCCGACACGCTGTAGGACATGCCCGGCGGCAGCGCGTCGTTGCTCGAGCTGCTGCCGGTCGCGTAGTTGTCCAGCGGCATGAAGTTACCCGTGTTCATGGGCCGCGGGTAGTCGACCGGCGGCAGCTGGCGCATGCTGGGTGCCTCGTGGTCCAGGTCGCCGTGCTGCGGCGTCTCCATGACGTACAGCGAGCCGGCCGGCGGGCTGTAGGCGCTCATGTACGACTGGTCTTCCAGCACGGGCGTGCCGCGGTGGTCTCGCTCGGATTCGGCTCGGTGACGGTGGCCAAAGTCGCTGTGCGACCGTCCCATACTCCCGGCCAGGGACAAGCGGTCCTTTCCCCCCTTGTCCGCGACCGACTCGTTGACCCGTTTCGCAAAAGGGTCAGCCGATCAGTCGGGAGCGATGGTAGTGGACGCGAAAACAGCAGGGGGCGCTGACTCTCTGGCGCGTCCTCGAAAGGGTCGAGCGCGGCGGCGGCGGCGGCGGCCGGGCCCAGGCGCGATGGCGGACGAGCGCGCGGGCGGGCGCGACGGCGAGTGGCGCGCGTGCTAATGGGCCCGCGCGGACGCAGCGGCCGAGCAGCACGGTCTCCGGTGTCGAGCGCGCGGAGAAGCGGCGATTGGCGGATGATCGACTCCTCCTTCCCTTCTTCCTGCAGCGTCGACGTTTCCGTCGCGCTTTTCTCTTGCTTTCAGTATGGAGGAAGGCGTCAGCGCGCACCCTCGAAGTCGATCCCGTCCTTTCCCCGATTCCACGCATCGTCGATCGACTCGATTGGCCCTGCAGAACTTTATGTGGTGGTGTGTTGTCCTGACCTGCAGACATTTGCAGGGATTGTCATACCATCCGCAAGATTAAAAGCTGGCTGCACCTGCTCGGGTCAGCTGCAGAAGCAGACGCAGGCTTGAAACAGTCGATCGAGGCGTTTAGGGCTTCACGCATGCAATATCGCAGGGTTTTGACCCGACTCCACAACCAAAAAAAATCCAGAAGGCGTAAACCTGGCAGATTCCCCTTTTTGACGAATCAAATTGCAATTATTGACCCAAAACAGGATAGAAACCGTTGTGATTCGTGAAAAAAAAGGATGACCCTTACGCGTTGTGGTCCTATAGTTCTTGCGCTGACGGTTCGTCTTTGTCGAGCCACACCCACGGCGCGTCACGCCTCCACCCGCCGCATGACGCCATGACGTCATGCATGGGTGTTCACCGCCCAGGTTTCTCCATCAAGCGAATCCCTCGCGATACCAACCACAGGCCGCCGCCGACGTGTTTTGCGTCATGCGTACCCCATACAACGATCAAGTATAAACCCGTCCGTCGCCAGATCTTGGGCGGCACCCCACGTTTTCCGTGAGCAGTTCACTCCATTCCGCGGCATCACATTCGGATTCGCGCGCCGCGTCCGCCACCCACCACCACCTCCACATCCCCCTGTCGCCAAGTGCACCACCGCCCACCATGTCCCCGCCGCCGACGACGCCCGGCAAGAAGGTCGGTCCGCGCGACCTGGTGAACGGCGGGCTGCTGCAGTGCGTGGAGGCGGCGACGCTCGGCATGCCGTTCGAGGTGTGGAAGACGCGCATGGGGCGCTACCGCACCGAGTCGACGCTGCAGGCGTTCCGCAACGTGATGCGCGAGGGCGGCGGCGTGGGCGCCTTCTGGGCCGGCACGGGTCCCAAGATGGTCGAGTCGGCGTCCAAGGGGGCCATCCTGCTCTTCTCCAAGGAGGCCATCTCGGACTCGCTGCTGGCCGCGGGCGTCGGCAAGAGCGCCACGGGCTTCCTCGCGGGCGCCGGCGGCGGCGTCTGCCAGACCGTCGTCATGGGGCCCTGCACCTTCCTCGTCACGGCCGCCGTCACGGGCGACAAGTCCATCTCCACCATGCAGCGCGTCTCGAACGTCTACGGCACGCACGGCATCAAGGTGCGACCTGCTCTCCGAGGACACCGGGCATGCCTTGTGGACATGGACATGGATGACTGATGATGGCTGACGATACGGATGGATACACCTGCAGGGCTTCTACCCGGGCGGCACAGCCATCGCGTTCCGGCAGGCGACCAACTGGGCCTCGCGCCAGGGCTTCACGGAGATCGTGCGCGGACAGTTCAAGCTGCTCTTCCACGGCGACAAGGACGCCAAGCTAACGGTGGCGCAGGAGGCCGCGTCCGGCATCGTGGGCGGCGCGCTCGCCTGCTGGAACCACCCGTTCGAGGTGGCGCGCATCCAGATGCAGTCGGCCGCCGACCGCGGCGAGCCCAAGCAGAACATGGTGCAGGTCTTCCGCACCGTCGTCAAGGAGCAGGGCTACGGCGGCCTCTTCAAGGGCATCATCCCGCGCCTCGGGCTCGGCATCTGGCAGACGCTCTTCATGGTCACGGGCGCCAAGCTCGTGCGCCAGGCGCTCGAGGAGAAGAAATAGAGCGGCTGGCGGCAAGGCCACCGACTTGATAACACGGAATGCAGTGAGATGCCCCAGCGGCTCGTCTTCTCCGCGCTACACATCCGTCTTGAGAACCTCGCGGAGGCACATGGTGGCGAAGCTGCCCGCAGGCAGAGAGAACGACACGGTCACGGCGTTCTCGCCTGACATGGAGCGAGGGCACGACGACATCGCAGTCAGTCTTGGACGAGGAACCTCCGCGAGCCACCAGCGAGACGTACTCTCGTCCAGCGTCCACTCCACAGCAGTCGGGAGCGCGACCAGTCGGCGGTACACGCCCTTGAGCGGCCCCGAGCGCAGCAATGCGTCCTCCGTGCCGTCCGCCACCGCCATCTTTCGAGAACAAGCCCATTGTCAGCCTGGCACACGCGGACACGCACGTGTCGACGCCTTACCTCGCGGATCTTGTCCCCGACGGCATTCGCTGGCAGCATCACATTCGTTCCCGGGAGCGGCAGCACCACCGACGCCAGTGGGTTCTCGAGCGTGCGGTTCATCACCTCAGCTTCTCCCGCCGTGATCACTCGTACCGCATCGTTCCCAGTGTCGCCTTGGCTGTCTCCAACTGGCACGAGGTCGCCTGCTATGGCCTTCTGTCCCCCGTGGCAGATGCGGAAGGACGCAGCGCGGTTGAACAGGAAGCTCTGGTACGCATGCAGGTACAGAAGTCGGCGGGAGTGCGGGATGGAGGCGACAGCTTGCTCGAACGCAGCAGCACCATGGCGCTTGAGGCTCTACCGATCCCAGCGCGCCAGCAGAGACTCATGAAGTTAGCTAGCAAGCACACACAAGCACAACAGAGCCCTCCTCTCACCTGCAGCAACGTCCGCTCCTGGCTCATACCCATGGGGAGGAGCTTGAGCGCACCGTCGACGTCGCCATGATCCAGGTACAGCTGCTTCGCCTGCCGCGCCACGGGCGGCTCGCGCTCGCCAATGGCCAGCAACAGCCGCAACGCGTCGCCCCACTTACCAGCAACCATCTTCTCGCCAATGTGGTGCGGACGAACAGCGCTTGCCGGCCGCCCCACGCGCTGGAAGCCAAAGTAGTTAATGAACCCGTGCCGCTCGACGTGCTGGATGTTGGTGGCCAGCGTCGACTGCAGGTCCACCTCCTCGCTCGCGAGGTCACGGATGACGATGGTGAATCTGCCAGCAGGACAACGTCAGAGTCGACGCTCGACATCATGGACCAGCTTGTGGTAGATAGCAGTCCAAGTCATGGCGCGAACCTGTTCCCGTTGGCTTGTCCAAGTGCCTGTGGATGGAATTCGCACACGTCAGCACACACGTGCGCGCGCGAGGTCCAGGACAAGGGACGAGTGCTCCTCGGCGGGGGTTACCATGGACGTGCTTGTGTAGACAAGGTCGCCGATCTCCAGGGATGGTGAGGTCGACGTGGCGTCCGCGTCGCTCGTTGCCTCGGTGCGATTCAGCGCGAGCAACTGCTCCGGACGGACGCCCCGCACCGTCACGTGCTGGTATGTGACGGCCGTCTTGTCCTTCGTCCCGGCGTACCCGAACGCGGACTGCGGACAGCGCAGCAGTCGAGACAGCTTCTCAAAGCAGGCAAAGTGCTCGTAGTTCGTCTGAGCGCGAACCAGTTCACGCGAAGCTGTCAACAGCGCGTCAAGTCACTCGAACAGTGCCACACTACGCGTACCTTGCACAGCACGAAGCGCAGATACGGCTCCGGCTGCGAGCGCTTGCGCTTCTTGTTGCTCTTGGGTGAGAAGTACACGACCACGCGCTGGGCTCCGCGCCGGTTCTCCGTCGCCGTCTTGAAGCACGACGTGCACTTGGAGAGCAGGCGGTGCACTGCGGTCCGCCCCTCCTTGGTATCCTCGTGCTCGAGCTCCAGACCTAATGGACGGTCACAAGAGGCGCTCAGCGCATGATGCACTCCGTGTGTCGTGCACCACCCGCGCTTCGAAACTCGCACCTCTAGACGCGGCGGGGTCGTTGGCACCCGACCGCAAGAACTGCAGCACCTTGTCACAGTTGCCGGTCGTCATGCCGCCGTCCAGGAGCTTCCGGCACACTGGGTCCATCGTGACGAGGACCTTCGTCTCGGACCCACCGTCCTCGCCCTTCCGCAGTCTGCAGTCAAGGCCCGGGAAGCAGTTCTGGCCGAGACGGCGCCGGTCAGCCACGCCCCCGGCACATGCGCATGCATCGACCCCCAAGTCTCCAGACGCACCTGGATGCACACCTGCAGGTACACGCGGTCTCTGAACCCCTCCGGTGCGGCCACCACGTGCTCCGGGCTCTCGCCGTGCGCGACTCGCTGGATCAGCAGCGCCGAGTCCTGCCCCACCAGCTCGTCCAGCGCCTCGCGCCACCCGCCCGACGGCTCGGCGAACGTCAGCCGCTCCTGCTTGGCGGGAGCGCTCGCTGCCTTGTCCAGCATCTCCTGCAGCGCCGCCTGCCGCTCGGCGTGCGTCGGCACACGGTCTCTCTGTTCGCTGAGCGCCACCACCGCGCCGTCCGCGCTGATCTCGCGCACCTGGAAGTCCTGCGGCCTGCGCGTCACGTCAGCCTGCGATTCCCATTGATCGGTGATCGACGCTGGCCACGCACCTGGACTTGACGCACCCGCGCACCACGGGCGACGGCGCGCTTATCAGCTCTGCGACGCCCACGACCGCTCCGGTCCGCCCCGCGGGCGCCGCCGCCTCCACAGCCTCGTGCGCCGCCGCCTTCACAGCCTCGTGCGCCGAGCCCATGCGGTCCTGGCGCTGCATGAAGCACTGGGGGGGCGTTAGATTTCCAACATAACCGACACTTGGATTGATCTTGATTGCGGTAAGGACGTCCGTCAGTTGACGTTAAATAACACATTTCCGGATCAACCCGGCTGGAGAAAGCCGAGAAAGGCTCTCGCGGCGGAAGCGCCGGAAATGGGCGGCGGGACCCGCGAAGGCTCCGCGCCGGGCGCCAGAAGCGACTCGCGGCCACTGGAGCAGCTGCGCTGGCTGGTGCACCGCGACTTCGACCCGCCGCTGAGCTCGCAGGAGCTGGCGCAGGCGCTGGACGAGTGCAGCGGCAACATCCAGGTGGCCTACCACTTCCTCAAGGAGCGGCGGCGACGCGCCGACAGCGAGCGCAGGCACCAGCTGCTCATGGCCAGCGTGAGCGCGAGCCAGCCGGCGGCGACGGCCGCGGCCGTGGCCAAGCGCCGCCTCGGCCTGCTGGAGGAGCGCGAGGCGCAGAGCGCGGCGCCAAGCAAGCGCGCCAGGAGCGACCAGCCGCCGGAGGACGCGCCGCCGGCGTCGCAGGCTGCGGAGGACGCGCAGATGCCGGCCCCGCAGGACGCGAACCGCGCGAGGAGTGTCCTCAAGGAGACGGTCAACGTGCGCGCGCGCGGAGAGCAGCGGGGCGGCGCCGACTGGGCCTCGGAGATGATGGCGGCGCTGCAGGTGCAGCCGCTGCTGGAGATCATCATGGCGCTCAACCTGACGGCGGACGCGCTTGCCGTGTGGGTCAAAGCGGAGATGGACCAGGCGGCGACGGAGCAGAAGAGCAAGGCGCTCGACGACGTCGTGGCCGCTGTCGCGCTGGTGCAGCGGCAGGAGCTGGACAGCGACCACGTACGTTGAGCGACTCGCGACCCTCCTCTCCTGGACACGTGTGCTGACGAGCGGTGATGGTGCTACTGACAACAGACGCGGCCGATCGAGGAGGCAGTCGCGAAGCACGAGCAGGAGATCGCACTCCTTAAGATCGAGGCGCTCGACCAGCAGCAGTCGCTGCGGCTGCGTGCGACGGCCGGCCAGCGCCTCGTCGAGGTCATCACGCGGGCGATTCGGATGCACTTGGAGCGCCTCCAGCAGGTCGCGCAGAGCGGCAGCAACGCGGAGGACCCTGGGACGTACCGCGACGCGCTCGAGGAGATGGAACAGAGCGCGGCGAGTCGAGTGGAGGACAGCACGGCCCAGCTGAAGGAGGCCGACGCTGCGCTCAAGGCGGCGCGTGAGGTGATGGAGGCGCGCGCCAAGGTGCTGGTGTCCTTCATCAACGACCGCGTCAAGGCGCTGGTGAGCTCTGGCCAAGAGTCAGAGGAGGGTGCCTTGTGGGCGGCCGCGATGGAGGTGACGCACTCGAACGACGACGAGATCGCTGCGTTTCGCGCGTCCCGGGCGGAGAGCGAGGAGCGCGCGCGGAGCTGCCAAGACGCGGTGCACAAGCGCAGCAGCAAGCTCGCGTTCGACCAGAACCTGCTGGCGCTCGTCCGGACGATCCATACGGAGCGCAAGCGCCACGACGAGGTGCGCTGCGCGGTGCTGTTGGTACGCGTGCTCCAACTTCTTGTCGCTAACGTGTTGATATGGTTGTGCTAGGCGGTGCGTTACCGGTCGCAGCACGCCCAGTCGGAGATGCAGCAGCGCACGAAGGAGTTCGTAGTGCGCCACCTGCCCACGCTCATCGGCGCGCTCCAGCTGTACTTTGAGTTCCGCTCGGTGCAGGAAACCGTGGCTCGACGCGACCAAGAGAAGCAGGAGAAGGAGCTGGAGGAGCTTTTGGACGTCTACGGCGACTCGGCCCCGATCAAAAAGCGCGATATCGAGCAGCGAATCGCCGAGTTCAAGCGCATTCGCTCCCAGTCGGCCGAGGGCATTGGCGACATGGTCAAGACGCAGCAGGAGCTGTGGACGGTGGACTGCGGAGTGCTGTCTCTTGAGACGTGGCGCCTGGTCGCTGGCGCGTTCAAGGACCTCTATCACAACTCGAACGGTGTCGTCCAAGATGTGAGTGGCAAGTTCATGCTGCAGCTCCGATTGTCATGGACTGACTGTTGCGGGTTGCGTTGTCGTGTGGCAGGCTATGCTCGTGCTGATGTCGTCCTTCGACGCGGAGGAGGCCAAACTGCGCGACGTCCAAGCTGCCGGCGCGAGCAGCGGCGAGGACGCTGCTCCTCCGCCTGCTCCTCCGTCCGCGGACGCGCTGCCGCAGCCAACCCAGCTCTTCCCGGACATTTACGGCCCGGGCGACGCGGTCGTCGGGTCCTACCGGACGGCGATCTCTCCTGTGGTCGCGGCTAACGGAGTGTCGACGTCTGTGCAGCCTGGGCTGGCGTCCCCGCCGGCTCGTGCGGCGCCGATCGTCAACGCGGCCTCGGTCGCCGTGCCCGTCAAGATGGAGCACACGCACGAGTTCGCGCTGGGGGCGGAGGTGTTCACCAAGTTCAACATTGCCGAGGACTGCAACCAGTTCTTCCGCGGCACGATCGTCGAGCTGCTCCCGGACGGCGGCTACCGCGTGCAGTACGACGACGGCGACGTGTTCTCGGTGGCGCGCCAGTACCTATTCACGCGGGAGCAGGTGCGGCGTCGGCTCTTGAGCGGTGGATGTCGACGCCTCGGTTGCGCTGACTGATTCCTCGTGGCATGCTTGTTGTTGGCGCAGGTGGCGCACGAGCTTCCCCAGGAGTCGAGCGGGGCAGCGGGCGGCACGGACGGCAATGGATGCGTCGTCATGTAGTGCGGCTGCTTCAGCTGCTGCCGGGGCGAGCAGACCGCGGGACCGTCCCCCACGCCTCGCACGGCAGCGACGGCAACACGCGAGATGGATAATTTAACACGCAGGCTTCTTCCCGTTCCTGCAGACGCGCATGCATCGCGGCGTGGCGTGGCCACCACTCGAAGCGCCATCCCTCCCTGACCACTTGACTCGGGCATCGTCTGTTTCGACTTTCCCATACAAAGCGCAAGATACAGCTTCACGACACCACCACCGGCACATGCGGCGGTGGGAGATCCTCGAGACGCGCGCGGTGCGCCAGCGGCGGACGGCGGCGGGCGACAAGCTGGTCAACAACTACCGCGTGCTGGGCGCGCTGGGCCGCGGCCGCTTCGCCAAGGTCAAGCTCTGCGAGCGGCTGACGGCGCCGGCCGCCGCCGCGCTGGCCGACGCGCACGGCGGGCCGGACGCGCCGCCAGCGGGGCCCCCGCCGACGTTCGCGGCTCCCCCGCCATCGGCCGCCCCGCCGCGGCAGTTCGCCATGAAGATCTTCTCCAAGAAGGCGCTGGTGCGCATGAAGGAGTACGTCTCGCAGCCCGCGCCGAGGCCCCGCGGCGGCGAGCAGCGGAGCGGAGAGCAGCAAGGCGGAGACGTCTCGGACGCGCCGGACATGGCGCCAGCCGCCTCGCGGATGCGCGTGGTGACGGCGCTGGACCGCGTGCGCGACGAGATCGCCATCATGCGCACGCTGTTCCACCGCAACGTGGTGCTGCTGTTCGAGGTGATGGAGAGCGACGAGAGCGACAAGATCTACCTCATCCTGGAGCTCATGGAGGGCGGGCCGTGCATGGCCTTCGACCCCGACACGAAGCGCTTCGCGAGCGCCGCCACGCGCGGGCCGCTCACGGAGAAGCTCGCTAAGGCGTACACCAAGGACGTGCTGGACGGGCTTGAGTATCTGCACGGCCGCCGCATCTGCCACCGCGACATCAAGGTGAGAGGGGAAGCCGCGCACACTCACAGCGTGCCTCAAAGGAAGGTCTAACCCTCTCTCTGACACCCACAGCCGGACAACATCCTCTTGAACAGCGCGGGGCGGTGCCAGCTGACGGACTTTGGCTGCGCCATGGTGCTCCCCGAGCGCGGCGAGGCGGCGCTCGTGTCGGACACGGTGGGCACGTTCCAGTTCCTGGCGCCCGAGTGCTGCTCCGGCGAGCTGTACGACCCGTTCAAGGTCGACGTCTGGGCCGTCGGCGTCGTGCTCTTCATCTTCCTCACGGGCGAGCTGCCGTTCCCGGCTGACAACACCAAGGAGCTGTTCGACCAGATCGCGGCGGCGCCGACGGAGCTGCCGCTCCACGTGCGGCAAGAGGTGCAGCCCGAGTGCGTCGACTTGTTGCTGCGCTTGCTGGCTCGGGACCCCGCCGAGCGCATCGGCGTCCAGGAGGCGCTGGCCCATGCGTGGCTCAACGAGAGCCAGGAGGACGGGTACGAGGGCGAGCCGATCTTCTTTTGACGACCGTCGTGCAGATGCAAAGTAGAGACTTGTCAAGCAAGGCCGGCGGTGAGCAGCAACTTTGATGCGTCTATTGTCCGACTCGAGGCTCTATCGTGGTCTCTGATGCGCCGGTAGCTAGGCAAGAGCCCTGCTCGAGCCGCTGCGGCCGACAGACACGCTGTCATCGTACGCGATGTCGAGCATCCGCTCGATCATGGCCACCACTTCGTGCACGTGGATGCCGTCCATGCCTCCGCCGCGGAACGGGTCCTCGAGCAGCCGCTCCACGTTGAAGATGCCGCTCATGAGGAGACTTGTCATGATACTCAGCGCGAGCGCGAAGCCAAAGTTGGTGGACGTGATGCTGCCGCTGCCGCGCGCAATGTAGACGTAGTAGGGCCCGAAAAAGGCCGGGAGCACGATGATGAACAGCCGCGTGAACGACCGCGTGGCCTGCGGCGTGCGGTAGAACTTGATGTTGAGCAGCTTCTCGATGCGTCCGTGCAGCATCCAATGGTACTGGTTGATGCGCGACGCCTCATTGGCGGGCAGCCCGACGCGCTTCATCACCTCGACTTGCTGGTGCAGCCGGCGGAAGAGCGCCACGAGCCGCAGCTGCAGCTGCTCCGTCGTGTCGGCGTACTCGTGCGCGGCCTTCTGCCCGAGCGACGTGAGCCGGTGCCGGCCGCGCGTGAGCGTCGGCAGCAGCAGCAGGTCGGCGGTCGAGCGCAGCGCGTCGACGAGCAGCGCCTTGGTCTGGCGCTCGTGGTCGCGCGGCAGCTTCTTGCGGCCGTTGTCGCCCCAGTCCCACAGCGCGTGCGCCAGCATGATGTTGACGACGAGCGACTTGGCTGCAAGGTGGCGTACCAGCAAGGTGAGCGATGCCGCCGCAACAGACGCGTGCACGCGAGTCTCGCTGTCACGTACACTCGGCGATGGCCTCGAGCGCCTGCTCGCGCCGCGTGAACGCCTGGCGGATCTGCATGATCATGGGCGAAACGATGGCGAACGTGACGATGGTCCACGAGATGTTGGCGGCGAAGCTGGCGCCGCCGGTCTCGCGCCCGCCGCCCCAGAAGTAGTAGGCCGCCGTGGCCGCCACCGACGTGGCCACGGCCAGCAGCGACTCGAACGACAGCAGGTGCAGGCAGAAGACCTTGGCCGCCGCGTACAGGTCCAGCGCCGTGTCGCGCAGGCCCTGCGGCGCCACCTGCTGCGCGCCGGACTCGCCCCAGCCGCCCGCAGAGGTCCGAGGCACGTGGTACGCGCCGGCGTCGCCGAGATGCCCGTCGAGATGCCCGTCGACCGTCATGAGACCGGCGCGTCAGTTGCGACAATGTGAATGGGATGAGCTCCTCGAGATTTGCCTCAGGAATTGATAAACGTAACTGCAACGGCGGGAACGGACTGGTTACGATTGGTTACGCAGCGCTTGACACGGATCGGTGGACGCGATGGATGGCCGCTGCAATGTGTGCATGCATCAAGCTTCGAGCGTGGGTGCAATGGATAACTAAGTGTCGTTTACTAGATTATACTGCTGTCTGGTGGTCGCAACGGCTTCTACTGACAAGGGGGGCAGTGGTGGGGGTGGGGGTGGGGAAGCGGACGTCGCAGCGCGTCACGTCAGCACGGCGGCGCAGACCGAGATGTCGTCGCGCTTGCCCTGCTTCTTGTGCGCGAAGGCGAGCAGGTTGGAGGCGCTGTAGAAGGCCAGCTGCCGCACGCGCTTCTCCTTGCCGAACAGCGGCCGCGAGACCGCCGGGATGCTCTCGCACTTGGCGCGGAAGTGCCGGTACTCGTCCTCGTTCACGTTATTGTTCGCCTGCAGCTCCTCGAGCGCCTCGCGGCAGAAGCCGGCGGCCGACACGGCGAACGGGATCAGGTCGGCGTTGGCGCTGAACGTGGCCTTGGCGCGCTCAACCGTCCTCTTGGCCATCTCCTCGGCGCTGTTGGCCTTGCTCGGGCTCAGACACTCGATCACCTCGTCTACGAACAGGTTGTCGTGCACGCCGTCCGAGAAAATGAGGCAGACGTCGCCCGGCTCGTAGGCGCACGTCTGGATGGGCACCTCGCTCTCGTAGTTGATGGTCTGGTTGCTCGAGACGACGGCCGGCACGTTGAAGTCGTAGATGATGGACTCGCTCTCGAATACGACCGTCTTGTGCCCGCGGATGAGCACGCACTTGCAGTCGCCGATCGAGTACACGAACATCTGGCGCGAGGCCTCATCAAAGAAGACGGCCGAGATGGTCGAGTCCAGCCGACCCTTCCGCCTGGTCGTCTTGCGCGCGCTCTTGGTGGCCAGCTGGATGCTCTGGCTGAAGTCGCTCGCCTTGACGGGCTCGGTGCGCGCGCGCTTCTTGAGCTTGGCGAGCGCCGCCAGCGTCTCGGACACGAGCAGCCGCGCGAGCACGCCGGACGCCTTCATGGTGCCCGACACGCCGTCCGCCACCACCATGTAGCCCGGCCCGTAGCCGACGGCGTCGTCCCCGTGGTACACGTGGCAGGCGCTGCCGACCGACGAGAAGCACGCGGCCGGTGCGCTCTTGCTGCGCTTGAGCGCGCCGTGCCGCATCTTGGCCTCGCCGTCGTCGCTGCTGCTGTTGTTGTCGGCCGCCGCGTGGCTCCTCCGGCCGCCGCCGTCCTGCAGCGCCTTGCACGTGCGCATCCGGTCCAGCAGGTAGTGCGCGGCGTTCATGGGGGCGCGAGGCGGCACGTCGGGGAATACCTCGGCTCCAAGACGCCCCGCGGCGGCGCCTCGAGAGGGCGGCCGGGCGGGCGGGCGGCGGTCAAGCTGCTGGTGGAAATGTGAGACCGACCGCCGCGAGGAGCTTTTTCCTTCTTGTTTCTTCCTGGAGAGGCGTAACGACCGACAACCGCAAAGAAGAGGCGGGGTATACGGATTTTGTGTATACTCGCCAGTTCAAGGAGCCCTCGTGACACAGAAGCATAGAGCGCGCGAGTGACGGCGACAAGGGGATGGTCCAATAACCGGAACGATATCCGTCTATACGTGCGGGACTCCCATTTTCATGGTGAAAATGTATACTAGTAGGCGTATACCCCGATGGTGAGTAACGTGTCAGGTCGACACGCTCGTTCTATAGTTAATCCTGCCGATAAGTCGATCCAAACTATATGCAAAAATGAAGGTACTGGGGATATATAAGGGTATAACATTTTGAAAATAACAGATTCTGATGTGAACAAGGTATCAACTATTGTAGGCTATGCAAATATAGCGTCAGCTGATCGGCAAGTTTGTCTGCGCCGTGTTTTTCGTTTTTCGTTTCCGAGGTTCGAGGTGTTAGGGCGTGGAAAAGAGCGACAAATGACTGGCGGGCCGGCCGTTTCCCCGCCGGGGGGCACATGATAACACCTGACGCGAGGGTGGTCAATGGGCCAGACACAGCTGCTGCAGAGACCAACGGCCCATGACCGCTTCACGACGATCTCGCCATGATCCGTTGCGCATTTTCTTCGAACGTGGGCGGCTCGCGACCTTTCGCCGAGATCAACACCTCATGGATCACCGACGTGTCTGTGCTGCACTTGTCCACAATCGAAAGGCTCGCCGTCGCGGGATCCTCCGCAATGGCCCGAATGAGTCGTCGTAAGTCGCGCAGACACCTGCTGCAGCGAGCATTGTTGCAGCAACACAACACGTCGGGTCGTCTGGCGGTCGTCCTGCGTCGCCAACTCGTCCTGCGTTTTGCTGTCTGGGGATTGCAATTTCGGCCCAAGGCACATTTTCGGCCCAAATCACATTTCAAAGTCTTCAAGCGACCTTCGCGTAACCTCTCTCCGACCCCGAACACGCCATCAGCTCCAAAGCGGACCGCATCACGACCGCCATGCCGACGCGCAAGCTGCTGCTGCTGAGCGACGCGGACGGGCAGGTGGCGCGCGTGAACCAGCTGTGCGAGGCGGTCGTGTGCTCAGCGGACTGCGATGTGGACGCCGTGCTGGTCGCCGGCGGGCTCGTAGGCCGCCGCGCGCCGCACGCGTACGAGGCGCTCGAGGCCGTGGGCTGCGCCGAGGGCGACATGACGGCCGTCATCTCGCGCCTCGAGATGATCATCAGCCGCGTCGTGTACATCCCCGACGACGTGCGTGCTGTGCATGCGCTCAAGCCGGCTGGGCTGGGCGGCTGGTGAGCAGAGGAACTGACCGATTGTCCTGATGACCGGCGGATCGATCCATCGGTGGACCGATCGGGAAGCAGAACGACCCGCCGACGACGCGCAGCCTCGCGGTGGCGCCGCCGGCGCTCACGCAGTACTCAGCCAACGTCTTCTGCAGACAGGAGCGACTCTCGCCAGGTGTGGTGGTCATGGGCGAGGCGCACTACTTCAAGTGAGGCGCTGCTTGTGTTGCGAAGGTGGCTGCACGCCGAGGCACACGCTAACCGGACTGGCCGACTGTGCCACCATCAGACTGGTGAACGACGGCCGGGACCCTGTGCAGGACGCCGAGTTCGCGCTCGTGCTGCGCGACTCGGCCGTGCGCTCGCAGCTGCCCGTTGACAGTGCGTTGGATGGCGCTACACGCTCCTGGGCAGCCGCATTGGGACTGACATGGTCCCCGGACGGTGTATGTTGTGGCAACTGCTTTGCTTCGATATGTCTTTGCAACAACCCAGCGGTAAGAAGTCACTGCAGAGGAGAGCGCTATGAGCCGCAAGCTAACTGCTGCGCTGCGACTCTCAGGGCATGCTCGAGGCGGACAACCCGCGCTTTATCGAGATCGTGGGCGGCCGCAACCAGGACCCGCGGGTCGAGGGGTCCCGCATCTTCGTCGGTGCGTCAGCTGACTTGGGATTGCAGGATGGATGCGTGGCGCTCACCTCCCAGTGACTGCTAGGCTCGCTGCGATTCGGCCAGTATGCCGTGCTGGAGCTGGAGAAGCAAGCCGTCGACGACTCGTGGGCCGTGCGCTCGGCCTCGTTCCGCCAGCTCCCGCAAGGCAGCGAGGTGTATGACGGTTGAGTATGGGGAAGAGCCGAATCCAAACCGACAGACAGCACTCGTTCTGGTCTCTCTCACTCTCAGCGGCAATGTCCGTGGCAAGGCGTCCATGACGAGCAGCAGTGGCGGGCGCCGTGCTGTGATGTAGTTGGGAGGCCTCATGCATGGGGGTCGTCGAGCCCCGAGGGTGGACGCTTGACCGTGTTGAAGCCAGCCTCCATCCATTGTCTGCACATCCCACGGCCTATAAACACCAACACTGACCAAAACAAGGTGCGTATCACCCACAATCTGCACGTTCTACATCAACGTTCCACCTTGTTTTGGGAATGTCCGGCTCGACCAGTGGACGCGCTTTCACTGGCGAAAAGGCACCGACGCCGATACCAAGCACGCTGGACGCGCCACCTCCTCCTCCACCGGCGACGACCATGGGCAAGCGCGTGCGCGGCAAGGACTTCCGCGGCAAGAGCAAGAGCAAGAAGACGCGTCCGGACGGCCGCGGGGGCGGAGAGGCGCCCCAGCAGGAGCACTTTAGCGACTGGGTGTACGAGAACGAGGCCTTCTCGGCGTACTACAAGGCGCAGCACATCCTGCCCGAGGCCGAGTGGGCCGCCTTCATGGCGTCGCTGGCCACGCCGCTGCCCACGAGCTTCCGCGTCAACACGTCCTGTCCGTTCGCCGACCGGTACGCGCCTCCCGTGCTGCAGGACGCGCGGTGTCTGGATGCATTAACCAGCAGAGACTGACCGGCGAGCGTTTGGACATGACTGACCGACCGGCAGGATCCGCGAGCGCATCGCCAGCGACTTCAAGTTCGACGGACTGGTCGTGGACGACGAGCAGGTGCCGCCCATCACGTGAGTACTGCGTGGCGTTCGGGCTGCAGGCGAGGCGGTAGCCGCGAGAGACTAACCGAGTGTGGGGGAACGGGAACACACCAGCACGATCCCGTGGTACCCGGAGGAGAACGGCTACCAGTGGGCGCTCGAGCGCCGCAAGGTGCGCAAGCTGCCGCTGCTCGCCGAGTTCCAGAAGTGGCTCGTGGAGCTGTCCAACAGCGGCAGCATCACGCGCCAGGAGGCCGTGAGCATGATCCCGCCGCTCCTCCTGGACGTCGCGCCGCACCACAAGGTGCGTCTGACCGCCCGCCAGTCTCTCTCTTTCTCCACCGACGTCTAACGCGCTGCGCACCGCGCCAGGTGCTCGACATGTGCGCGGCGCCCGGGTCCAAGACGTCGCAGCTGCTGGAGGCGCTGCACGCGCAGCAGCGCGAGACGGGCAAGACGCCCACGGGCATGGTCGTGGCCAACGATATCGACCTCAAGCGCGCGTACATGCTGGTGCACCAGTCCAAGCGCATCGGCTCGCCGGCGCTGCTCGTCACGTGCCACGAGGCGCAGCAGATCCCGTTCCTCGGCCCGGAGGAGACCAAGGCGTCTGGCTACTTCGACCGCGTGCTGTGCGACGCGCCGTGCAGCGGCGACGGTACGCTGCGCAAGAACCCCATCATCTGGCGCCAATGGAGCGCGCGCAACGGCATGGCGCTCCACCCGGTGCAGCTCGACATCTCGAAGCGCGGCGCGTCGCTGCTCCGCGTCGGCGGCTACATGTGCTACTCGACGTGCACGTTCAACCCGTTGGAGAACGAGGCGATCGTGGCCGACCTGCTGCGCTGGGGCAACGGGTCCATCGAGCTCGTGGACGTGGCGGACAAGCTGCCGCTGCTGCAGCGCCGCGCGGGGATCTCGACGTGGAAGGTGTTCGACTCGGCGCTGACCGAGTACGAGTCGTTCGCCAAGTTCGCCGAGAAGGACGAGGAGGAGCGCAAGAAGGAGAAGATCTCGGCCACCATGTTCCCGCCCACGGCCGAAGAGGCCGCGCGCTTCAATCTCGAGCGCTGCCTGCGCTGCGTTCCCCAGGACCAGGTTCGTCTCGATGGGCATCAATCGCGGCTTGACGTGGAGTACTGACGGTTTGCATCACACACAGAACACGGGCGGATTCTTCATTTGCCTGCTGAAGAAGGTGGCGCCGACGCCGCCGGAGCCCGAGAAGCCGAACACTCGCAAGAACTGGCGTCCCAAATGCACGTCTGGTGAGAAGAGTGCCGCGGAGGCTGTCAAGAGCGAGGACGCCAGCAGCGCGCCTGCCGAGGTCGTCGAGGACGTCACGGTCGACGATGTCAATGACGAGGACGTCAAGAACGAGGATGTGGCTGTCGCCAACGCTGACGCAGCCGACGCGACAGCCACGGTGGAGACTGCCACAGCGGACGAGGCTGCGCCTGCTGCTGCTCCGTCGGAGCGCGCGCTGCGGCGCCGCGAAGAGCGCAAGAACCGCGCCAAGACTGGCGACGAGTACGTCGACTTCTCGGAGGAGCAATGGCGCGAGATCCAGGCGTACTACGCCATCTCGGACGCGTTCTCGCGCAACCAGCTGATCACGCGCTCGGGCGACGCCAAGTCGGTCACATTCGTGACGCAGAGCATCTCGATGCCGCTGCTCGAGGAGATGAAGCAGCGCAAGTACAAGGTGGTCTACGCGGGACTCAAGATGTTCGAGCGCAACGACTCGCAGGCGTCGGGCCGCGTCTTCCGCCTGTGCCAGGCCGGCCTCGCGCACATCATGCCCTTTATGAACGAGCGCAAGGCGCAGGTGTCGCCGCGCGAGTTCCAGATGCTGCTCGACCGGCTGGGCGACCTGATGGACTTCGACGAGTTCGAGCCGGCCACGCGGGACATGTTTGCCGCCGCGCCGATCGGCAGCATCGTGTGCTCGCTCGAGCGCCCGAACCAGTCGCTCGTCGAGTGCGTGTCCTGTGACGGCTGCTGCTGCTGCTGCTGTTCGTCGCTGATGCTGTCCACTGACTGACACTGTGTGTGTGCTCCACAGGAAATCCGTCATGAACGTCGTGGTCTGGCGCGGCCGCAACTCGGTCAACGTGATGGCGGCCAAGGCCGACGCCGTCGTCATCCTGTCGGCCATGAAGGAGCTCAAGCTGTACGACACGGCGGCCCGCGACGCCGCGCTCGCCACCCGCGAGAAGCGCATCGCCGAGCGCCAGGAGCGCGAGAAGCAGGCCGCCGCCGCCAGCGCCACCTCCGACGCCTGAGCTGCTCTCACCCTGTCGACGGCCTCCATCTCCACCGACCATGCGTGCGAATCCAACTGCGCGCCTCGATCCATAGAGAACACCGTCTTCACCGCCCCGACAGCCTCCCTCCGCCCTTGTCACCCCACTTGCAGCCCCACTCCGCCCCCACACCGCTTGGACCATTGCCAACGCCACCCAACTCGCCGTCTAGCCCGCTCCTCACCCCGCCACCACCATCCCCATCCCCACGCACTCCTCCCGGCCTCACAGTCTCGCAGTACAAGCCGTCACGGCGCTGGAGACGCCCACGCACAGCCTCCCCAGCCAGATCTTTGTCCGTCCGCCGGTCGGTCGGTCGATCGGCCGGTCTCGTAGACACTCGAGATCCCCATACTGGAGCCCAGTATGGCGGCTGGGCCGCGACCAGTCAGGACCCGCCGCGTTTCGTGCAAAATAGGTTTTTCCCCGCCCAAACAGCGAAAAACCTCGGGAGCGAGACACCCGCCGGCCCCCTGGAAACGCCGACGAGAAGGCCGCGGCCCACTGCCCCAGGCGCTCTCCACGCGCTGCCTCCGCTGCCCCCGCGGCCTCTGCGGGCGTCTACAGCCGCCTCTGCGTCTACCTGTGCGTGTCGACTCGCTCCCGGCCGTTCCGCGCGCTTCCGGCGGCTCACAGACGCTCCTAGCCGTCGACAGCGGCGGGCAACCGGCGGACCGACCCGCCGCTCAACTGTAGTCCACTTCAGACTGCTGCCAGCGGCGAGGACCCCTCCATGGCGGCCCAGAAGCGCCCGGCGCCTCACATCTCGGCGCCAGCGCTCGACCGCCTCGCCGTCATCTCGGCCGAGCTCGACGCGTACGCCGCACGCCAATCGACGGCGTCCGGTGTGAGCCAACTGACCAGCGTGAACGCTCTGCAACAGGACGCGCGGACCGAGCGACGCAAGCCCCGTGACGGAGTTCGCCAGGTTGGATGCACTCGGTCCTTCGTGGCGTCCACCGGTGGCGCTAACGGCGTCCAATGTGCGATGCATCGACGACAGGTACGGCGACGGCCAGCCATCGCCCTATGGAGCGCAAGGTACGCTCCAGGTCGGATGGGATGGAGCGAGGCGGCAGTACGGAAGCCTCACCCTCTGCTGCTCTCAGACTTGGATGCCCCTGTGCCCAAGCGGCAGCGCGTCGGGACCGCCAGTCGCACGCAGTGCTCGGGCGAGGAGGAGGCGCGCGTCATGTCCATGTATCTGCACCGGTCGATGCAACAGCTGACCCAGCTGAACGCCGACCTGTCGGTTCTGTGGCCCATCATCCAGTCCAAGCAGTTCCAGAACTGCCGAGAGCACGGCGGCGGCGTGATCAGCACGGCGGATTTGATTGGCAACAGCCAACAGGAGCAGACGCCGCTGATCGCTGTCTACGAGGAGCTGCTGAGGCTCAAGAGCACCGTGGAGGCCATGTTCGGCCAGCACATCAGCGTCCCGATGGTGTCGACGGCTACTATCACCGTCTCGACAATCACGGACACCTTCCGCGTGCTCCAATCAGCGCTTGACACGCTCCAGCAGCAGTTGTGCCGCCCTCCGAGCGCTGACGAGATCAAGAGCCATGCCAGCCCCGTTCTCGACCGGTTGTGGGCTCAGAGTCGCCTCGCCGCGGAGGAAGAGATGCGCTCCAAGCTGTGGATGTGGAAGTACAAGGCGGTCGACTTGAAGGAGAGCCTGCGCGCAACCATCGAGCGACGGACGAGCAGTGCGCCTGGCGCCGCTCCAACTTCATCCCCGTCGTCTACGACTGAAGCGGCGGCAGTGCCAGCGTCCGGGACCAGCACCGAAGACGCCAAAACGCTCTCAGTGCTCACAAACGCTTTGGAGTTCGTGTCGTCGCTCTACCTGCTCGAAGTCGTCAACGAGCCGGCCTCGGCCAGCACCGATCTCCAAAAGGAGCGCGCCATGACGGAGACGGCCACTGCGCTGAGCGACAAGATTCACGAACTGCAATTGGCTCGGCGCGCTGGTCTGGTCGTTCCCACGCCGTCACATACTACCAATGATGCAGCTCAGGCGCCTGCGGGTTTCCTGCCGCTCCAGTCGTTCCAGCATCAGCAGCCGTATCATTCGTACGCAAGCTATGACCATCTTCAGCGGTCAGGTCTTGAGTACTATCACGCACAGTCAGGGCAAGAGACTCCTCAACCGCTTCAGGGACAGGAACAGGTATCTGGCACCTCGCAGTCGGCAGTTGCAGCGCCGACCAGTGCGTTCGACCCGAGTACGTTCATGCTTGCGAGAGCGCCAGCTTGTCTGTCGGTGGCGCTGGTTCTCATATCGTATTGCTCGCTGTGCCAGACTTTTCAGACTCCTCCGACCCACCGGAGGAAGACGAGCCGCTGCCCGTCGTGCTGCCACCGACGGATGGAGCTGGTGCAAAGGCGAGCGACGCCCGCACAACCGGCGCAAAGCAGCCGACAGCCATCAGCGCGCAAGATCTCATGCTGATGGGCTATGCTCCTATGACGAAGTCAACTGGAGCGGACAAGTCACCATCAAAGAGTTCTGCCGCTGTAACCGGCAAGAAGGTGCCAGCGCTTGCGCCTCGACCAGTCAGTCGACCACTCGGGCAGGAACACAACAATGCGGATGCAGCCAAGAAGAAGAAGAAGAAGAAGAAGCTCGCGTCCAAGATGACGCCTACAGAGTTGACACTGGCGTTTGCCAGGAAGCGAAAGTCGTCGAGCCATGGGCACGGCGAGGCCCACAGTCACGGCACGAGCGAAAGCCACGGAGAGCGGAAGATCGCGCCGGCTCCGCCATCGCAAGCCGTCGCGCAGACCCAATCGACGAGCAACAGTTCTCTCCCGGCTCCTGCGAGTGCACAAAGGGTAAAGACCAGGCCGCACTTGAGCAGTATCTCGGGTCGGAGAAGCGCCAGCCATGAGTCGGATGCTGAGTCCAAACCTCATGAAGCGACTGCAACGATCCATGCCACTCGTCCAGCATCACAGTCACCGTCGAGGTCGAGCTCGCAGGACTCGCCAGCAGCAAGCAAGGACACTCCGCGAGTGGATGAATCCAATGCGAAGAACCCAAAGCCGCAGTCACAGCCGCAGAAGAAGAAGAAGAAGAAGCATCAGCACCAGCACATGAGCAGCTTCATCGCCCCTCATGATATCACAAGCGTCATCCCGTACAACGAGTGGATGAAGCGCAACAAGGAAGCCGCTGCGGCGGAGAGTAGCGAGCGCAAGGAGGCGAGTAGCCAGTCGAGCAGCCAGACGTCGCCCTCTCCTCCGCCCGAGTCGTCAGGCGCTTCCCCCGCGTCCACTTCGCAGCGCACGAACCCACGCAGCGTCACGTCGACAGGCTGCTCGATATGCCTCAAGAACGACTCGCTGGACGAGCTTCTGCTGTGCGACAACGACTGCGGCCGAGGTGCGTTGCATGCCATTCATTTGCTCTCCATTGCAACGACTTCCAATACTGACTTGTCGCGTGATGCTCGTTGGTGGCAGAGTACCACACGTTCTGCCTGTCGCCGCCGCTGGAGAAGATCCCCGAGGGCGACTGGTACTGCCCTCGCTGCCTGAGCGTCGAGCAGGTGGAGAACGGCGATGTGTTCAAGTGCTCGGCCACTGGCTGCGACAAGATCACTGGCGCGCGCTACTGCTCGCTGCACCGCTGCCGCGAGCCCAACTGCCTCAACCGCATCAAGGCCGGCGGGTTCTGCCGGCGCCACGAGATTTTCCGCGCCCGCCCCAAGCGCGTGCGCACGCCGCCGGTAGCGCTCAGTCGCATCGCAGCCCGCCCTGCGATGGTCACGTCCCAGGGAATGCCACAGGGAATGCCACAGGGAATGCCACAGGGCATGGTCCAGATGGTGCCGCAGAGCATCATGCAGAGCATGACGCAGGGGATGACGCTGAGCGACATGATCGCCGCCGGCGCTGTCCACGCCAGTCAGACCCGGCAGACCCCCAGCGCGGGCTTACCCTCCGTGCCGTCGACCGTCGTCATGGACATCCCGACGACCATGATGCCGAACTCAACGCTGCCCTCGATGCCTCCACCGAGCGGTCAGTGAGGCGCCAGCGGAGACAGCGCAGTGAGCGCGTCGGTATCGTGAACATGATCAGTTGAGCAGTTGACGTGGCCGATCCGACTCGCAGGGACGACTGACGTGTCTGTCATGCTCTGGAACTGGGAGGCGCATCGTCCCAGAACAGTCCAGCAAACTGACCAAGCTGCTGGTCCCGAGCTAAAAACAGCGCCGCCAGCACACGAGCCGCGCTTGCCACGACGCAGAGAGCTGATCTATTTCCTGCCGCGGCGTCCGAGGATGGCTTGACCGAGCTCCTTCTTGGCGTCACATCTGACCGCGACACCGTTCGGCCGGAGCCCCAAGTGTTGCCGAGTCGGCAAAGACCGCCACCGCCGTCTCGAGCCCGAGTTGAATCAACAGGACCGACGAGCATGAGCCGCAGGACGATGGGCGACATGCCCAGCCCAGGCGACGCGCCGACCTTCACTTGGTACGCCTCGAGCCTGCTGTGTTGGTGCACAGCTCGACACTGACGCGGGTGCTTGGGTGCTGGCGGACTAGCGAGGTGTGCAAGATCTCGGTGCGCTCGGCGCAGAAGCTGCTGGACCATGTCAACTTCTCGCCGCTGCACAAGGCGGCGCTCGAGGGCGGTGGCGCCAAGCTGGCCATGGTCGGCGGCAGCGGCGGTGCGCTGGCGAGGGGACAGCGCCGCGTCTTGTACGACGGCTCCAAGCTCTTCTGGCGCGTCAACGAGACACTCGAGCTGTGTGTCTACGAGGACACGGGCGCCAACAGCGTCACGGTCGCCGCCTTCCAGCAGCAGCAGCAGCTTGTTGCCGTCTCTCCAGTGGTGCTGGACGCCCAGCGACTGCGCAAGGCGCTGGGCATCCCGAGCACCGGGACAGCCGTCGACCTGATGGGCCGCCCGGCGGTGAGCGAGGGGCTGGCGCCGTCGGCCGCCGACCTCGTCATCAAGTTCCTGCTGGCGCGGCTCCAGGCCAAGAAGGACGCGGACGGCGGGTTGTCGCTGTACCTGCAGCGGCTGCACAACGGCGAGGCGGACCCTTCACAGCTCCTGCTGGTGCAGCATCAGTCTCACGCACTGGTAGGACTGCCGTCGGACCTGAGCGTGCGCCGCCGCCACACGATCGACGACGTCAAGGAGGCCGAAAAGGAGGTCAAGGTGGCGGCGGCCGAGCTGCGCCAGGCGCGGCAGCAGGCCGAGAGCTTCTCTCAGCTCGCGCGGATATCGCTCGAGGCCTTCTCGCGCCGTAACCTGCCGCCGTCTCCCGGCAAGGCGAGTGACGCGGGGACGGAGCCCAAGCGCCGGGCGTCCGACTGGGTGCGCGTCTACGACCGCGTGGCGCTGCAGAACGCTGTCGAGCGCAGCAAGGAGGCCATCTCAACTCTGGACCAGCCGCGCCGCCACCTTCAGGCCGAGCAGCCGCAGCAGTGAGCGGGAAGCCGCTAGAGGAGCAGGACAGGAGACGCTTTGATATGGAGAGAGGGCCGACAGGAGGAAACTTTGAATAACGAGTGCATGCATCGCCGCGCTGTCCATTGCCTTGATGTCTAGACGCTTCGGAGAGAGTCGACAGGGAAGATGATCACCACGACCGCTTCGGCTGCGCTCAATTGCTCTCTCTTGTCCATCTCGTTGCATTGCCTGTTGTCAAGTTGGCGCCTAGCCTCTTGCTACCGCTCGTCTACTGCTTGCTCTCGCGCGGGTCGGTCCAGGTCGTGCGGCGGTTGATGTGGTCGATGAAGAACACGCGACCCTTGGCGTCCATCTTCTCCTCCCAGCCGAGCGGCAGCTCCTTGGGCGGCGGCGGCGCGCTCGCTTGCTCGTCTTCCGCCTCGTAGTCGTCCTCGTAGCTGTCGTCGTTGCCATTGGCGCCTCCGTCTTGCTGGGGACCGCCGGCTGCCAGCTGCGCCTCCTCTCGCTGCTGGCGAATGTACTGCAGCAGCGCGTCGCAGTACAGGTCGCGCGTCGACTTGTCTGAAAAGTCCGGCCTCGCTGTCTGGGCCTTCCACGACAGCAGCGCCTCATGCTGCTGCTGTTGCGTCGCCGATGGCCTCGCCGTCGACAACACCTTGGGCGGCATCGGACTGCCCACACAACGCGTCAGTCAGCTCTGCTCGTCTCACGTCGACGTACATGAGGGGACCGCAGGACCTAACGTACTCGCGGATACGGATAGCGATGCTGGGCGAGATCTTCTGCGTTGTCGGATGCATTGCGGGGAAGTTGGTCGTCACAGTGCTGGCGTTCAGCCGCTGTTCCTCCTGCGCGCGTCGTGTGGTCACCAAAAGAGCGTGAGCGGTCTCATCCAGACGGAGACATCGACGAACGAACGCACTCGGTTGTGGTAATCCGTGATGCGGCGGTTCATGTGCGCGATGCGGACGTCGTGGGCCGCGCGCTCCTCGCGCATGCGCCGCGAAAACTTGCTTAGCATCTCGCTGCGCGTCTTGCTGCTCCGTCCGACCAGTCACGCGGTAGTCATGAGCACCGAGACCCTCAAGGGCGTACAAACGGACAGCCTGGACGTACGTCGGGCTCTCGCCTTGCACCTCGTCGACTAGAGGGCGATGCATCCACGATGGCAGCATCAGCGAGGGTCAACGACTGCAGGCACAAGGAGCGCCGCACCTTTCTCGCCGCAGTCGACAATGGCCGGCGTGTGCGTGAGCACGTGTTTGAAGCGCCGGAGCTCGGCCTGCGCCTGGTACCTGCCGCCTGCGTTGCGCTCGTCGAAGCTGCAGAAGCCTGCATGCGTGCGGCGATTCATGGCGAGGTGGGGCTCTGTCTGTCTGTTTGTCTGCTGTGTGTGCTCCGAGGTAGGAGCACCTAGCAGGAGACGATTGTCAGAGCAGAACGTCGAGGTGACAAAGGCTGCAGGGCAGGAGTGACAGGGACAGCAGGCCGATCGAAGCTAAAAATACGAGCTCCAAGACACATTTCGCCATCTCGATGAGCCTGTTGCTCTGCAACAAGGCTGGATCCGATCAGACCGAGCCTTCCACACACTCCGCCACCGCGGTGGTCGCTGGTCATGAACGATCCGTTCGACATCGCAACATACACGGGCGAGTACAAGCAGCGCTTGCCGCCGCGCCAGGCGCTCGAACACAGCAGCGAGCGATGGTGAGCGCTGCGTTCCTTCACATCGATGGTCGACAGCATGCCACCACCAACGTGCTTCATCTCACGACAGGCACCGACTGCTGGGGACCAAGCCGCTGCTGTACTTGCCCGACCGCTCGCCGAATGACGACTTTGACGCTCGAGACGTGCGGCGCCGGCTCTGGACGTGCGAGGAGCTTGAGGTCTTCAGCGACACTGTTGAAGAGCGAACTTGGCGCGTCCTGGTGATCCAGGAGGCCGCCTTGAAGCACTGGCGCAAGTCCGCGATCCAGATCCAACGACTGGCGCGGGGATTGCTCGCTCGGCGGTTCGTCGCGCGCGAGCGAAGCAAGCTGCTCCAGCTCGCTACGCTCTACGCTTGGGAGCGTGCACAGGCCCTGGGGAGGATCGCTCGGCAGCGTGCGGCGCGTGCCATCCAACAGTACTTCCGCGAGTATCGAGAGCGAACCCGCGAGCGAGAGCGGGCAAGGCGCTCGCTGCAGCGCACTGCCCGCTTGTTCCTCTTTCGCTGCCGGCGACGCGCTGCGACTCGAGTCATCCAACGCGCGTTCCGCTGGTGGCAGTGGCGCAGACGCCTTCTCGCTCGGGCCAAGACCCTCGCACAGATGCGCGCGCTCGCCATCAAGCGGCAGAGACTGGCAGTCGCGGCTGCCGCCTTCCGAGACGCAGAGCAGTCCGCAAGGGAGCAGAGACAGCTTCAGCTCCGGCGCGAGCATGACGCGAAGCTCGAGACATTGACTCGCGTGCGTCGTCGCCAGCAGCAAGTTCGTGCACTGGCCAGCAGTAGTCTCCCCGCCCTCCCTTCTGCTGTCCGAGCACGGACTGAAGGACAAACTAATGCCGTCGTGGACGCGGCGTGCACTGGCAAACTGGAAAGAGAGAGTCTACCACCGTTGCTCGGAAAAGTCCCGAGGAAGCCCCGTTAGATTGCGGGCGGAAGAACCAGTGGCGAGGATGGCGTGCTTGCCCAAGGTCGAGCCGGAGATCATCGACTTATCCATCAGCGACAGCGACAGCGACTGCGGCGGTGGCGACGGCTGCGCTCACGCGTGCACGTGCGAGTTCGACTCGAAGGAGGGCGTTCTCGTCAAGGACGACGACGATTGCGTGGACGTGACCAGCGACTTTGCCGCTCCGACGCCTCCTATGGGCACCAGTAGCGAGGGAGGCGGTCCCGGTGGCCTTCCAGACATTTCGCTGTACGATGAGGTCCACCACCTCATCCGAGCAGTCCAGCAAGTGCGTGCGCTACCCAATGTGTCAACGTGGATTGATGTTGAGTGGGCTCACCCGCTTGCTGCAAGCAGCCCGGCTCCAGTGTGACGCCTTCTACTCGGACGAGTGCGAGCACTCCCAGCAGCGCCTTCGACGAGGTGTACGCTTTGCTGCATCGCTTGGAGGAGGCACTAGTGGGCTTCGTGGCAACCCCAGTTGGCGCGGCGAAGGCGGCGGCGAGCCTCCGACTGCGCTTGGAGCGGCAGCTTGCCGAATCGATTGACAGCAAGCGGCGCGCTGCCGAGGAAAAGCAGGGTTGCCTCAAGAAGAAACGCGAGCTGGAGCTGGTACTCACCACCGCCATCCACATCAACCACTTGGAGCTACTGCGAGCGGCGAGGGAGAACTGCGTGACGATGCCGAACAAGCTGTACTTGGAGGCTGTGGAGCGCGCCGCCAACGAGAACGGCAGCTTCGATCGCGAGTTTCAAGCCGTCAAGCAACGGCACCGAGAAGTGGTCAACGAAGAGAAGCAAGCAGCGGCACATGAAGTGTTCCTGGCCGCACAACTGCAGGTGCTCGCGTCGGCGGTGCCGCTGGCCCAGGCGCAGCAAGGCGGCAACGAGAGCGTCAACGACGAGCAGACGAACGCGGAGTTGTCGAGCTGTATCGTGGGCGGCGTCGGTCAGCTGTGCGCTTTGCTCACCGACCTCAGCGCTCAGCCACCGAAGCGTAGCACCACCGCTATGGCGGTGCTCGCACGGGAGCTTGTGCTCTTCTGGACGCTGAACCGCAGCGTCCTGCCCGAGGCAGTGCGAGCAGCAGCCGCCAGCTCGTTCGCCGAGACGGCGAGAGCCTTGAGCCTCGCTGTCCCCATCCGACAGGTGCGTCGGTGCTTACAGATGTCTTTGAGACCTCTGCGCCTCACACACAACGCGAGCTGTTGGCGTAGGCACTGCTGGAGCGGGTCTGCGGTGCGCTGGACGCGACCCAAGCGAGTGGAGCAGGTTGAAGTGGCGTCACTAAAACGGTTCGACTCAGTTGAGTGCCGTGTAAACCCGATCGAATAAATAAATAAACGCCACAAACTACTGCAGTCGACGAGCTACATTACAAACATACAAGCGCCGTCTTATTTGCGTCTGGTGTCGAGCGCCACCGAAGCAGCAGCCAGCAGCCAGCACCTCCGCACCTCTCGCACTTGAGCCTGCAGCCACTGGTCCCCGGGCATCTCTGGCTGCTGCTTGAGCCTCCTGTCCGTGCCTCCTGTCGGTGCTGCGTTCGTGGTGATCGAGGGCGGCCAGGAGTGTTGTTGGCTCACGTTTTGTGTATCGGCTCGGTGGTGGGAATGTGTGACGTCAAGAGAGATTCGCAGCCGGCGGGAGCCTGTGGCATCCAAGCAAGGGCAAAGGCCGAGCTGAGTCACAGTCGAGGTCCACTACTCGCTGCTGGGATCATGCCGCCGACTGGAGATGCCACGCGTGGCCGGGGTCGTGGCCGTGGTCGCGGTCGTGGTCGTGGACGTGGTCGTGGACGTGGACGTGGACGTGGGTGTGATACAGCGGCCGAGTCAACGAGGCCGGCGACGACGGACACGGCGGAACAGACGGCGCGTCCGAAGCTGTAAGGATCCCATGCTAGTGGCCGGGCAATCCATGACTCGCCCACAGCTAGGCTCGAACTGCAGGGAAGACTGACAGCGACGAACACTCTGGATGGCAGGGACCTGACGCCGCTGAGGACGGCCTCCATGCGGACGCGCAAGGCGCCCGCCATCTACTCGCCCGTGTCGGAGCCCACGCGCGGGAGGAAGACGACGCGTGGCCGCCGCCCCGGCCGCGGTCTGGCCAGAGGTGCTCCGCTGTCCCCGCCGTCCGAGGACCCAACCGCCTCTGCGAGCACTGGCGGGGCAAGCGACGTGTCAACGGGGGATGGGAACGACTCTAGTTACCCCCAGCAAGAGCCCATGCATTCCAGGATGGAGACGTACATCAAGGCGCAGGCAAGTGCCCTGGCCATCCACAACGACCTCTCTCCACTCCACAACTGATGAGACTCTGGTGTTGTGATGGGGTGGTGAGCAGGCTCGTCGTCTCCGGTACCCGCTTGCGTTCATCGACGCGTACGAAGCGGAAGGGTGGCGCAAGGCGAGTCGTGAGAAGATCAAGCCGAGCAAGGAGCTGGAGAACGCGCGCCGCAAGATCCTGCGGGGGAAGCGCGTCCTTGTCGACTCGCTGCGTGACCTGCAAGCCCTGAATGCCGGCGATGAGCAGCTGCTGCACCTCACGGGCCCTGGACCTGTGGTCTCTGTCGCCCCCGAGGACATCTACTGCTCGCGCTGCCGCAGCACCGAGACGCGCGAAGACAACGACATCCTGCTGTGCGACAACGTCGGATGCCATCGGGGGTACCACCAGCAGTGCCAGTCGCCTCCTGTGGAGACGAGCAAGATCCCGGACGGAGACGAGCTGTGGTACTGCGAGGTGTGTCTTGCCATTTTCAACTGCTTGAAGGTCATCAACTCGGCGTTTTCGACGACCTACGAGAGCGTCAACCAGGTAACGAAGTCCCTGTTTGTGCTGTTGAAGTGGTCACGCCTTCTCTATTACATTGGATTTGCCGTACTGATGGATGGCGCTTGTGGCAGGTGTTCCCAGAGCTGTCAGCTGAGGAGGAGGAAGAGGCCACCGGAGGCGTCGGTGTCGGCGCTGCAATTGTTGTTGATGATGACGACGATGAGCAGGAGGACGAGGACTTTGTTGTGGACGGTGATGAAGACCCCGATGAGGACGAAGACGATGATGCTGAAGAGGAGAAAGTCGTCAACGGATTAGTCAGCGACGGTGATCCGATCGATCAAGAGCCGTTGCCCATTGTGAGTGAACACGTCAGCGATGACGAGCTGCAGTACCTCAGCAAGGACGACGTCATTCTCAGCGATCGGTAGGTCGCTTTGACCGTTGTACCTGGATCCCTCGATTCCGTTTGCTTTACACTCGCTGTGACTGATCTCAATATGCTAGTCGTTCGACAAGATCACGACGTGGCGGCGTGTCCGCAAACACGAACTCCACAAGCACTTCGTTCGTCGGCCGAGTGGTCGCGAAGCTTACTCCCGATTCGGGAGCGGTAGTCAAGGGCGTCGTCATGGAGCTAACCAACGCAGTCCCCCCAAGTTGGCGCGCTGTGTTTAGAGATGACACGATGCAGCTACTGAGCGAAGAGCAACTTCACACCGCGATGCTGCTGGCGACTGAGCGGGAGGCAGTCAGCGGTCAGGATCCCGGTGATGGTACCGGTGAAATCGCTCAAGACGCACTGATCATGCACGGCAAGCGCAAGCGAAACGCAGTCAACTACCGCGCGCTGAACGATCTGCTATTCGCGGGAAAAGCTGACAGCGATGCGGAAGACGAAGAGGATGCGGAGGACTACCAAGACGAAGGAGCTGACGACGGAGAGGAGGAGGAAGAGGAGCATGCCGGAGCTGAGAAGGTTGCGCCGCCCAGCGAGCCGAGTAAACGGACGAGACGACAACGCAACGTTGTTGACTACCGCGCGATGCACGAAGGCGCGCTGTAGTGCGAGCTCAAGCGGGAGCGACGTGGTAATGCGTCTTAGAAAGAAGTCTTGCTTCCACCGCAGTCGCTTAGTAGATCGGGAATGCTGGATCGACTTGCGCAGCGTACGCCGTGTACCCTCCATCCACGTTGAGTGCGCACTCGACTCCGCTCTGGAGCAGCCACTCAGTCGCTGCGACCGAGTCGATCCCGCGCCTGCAGATGACATACACGCTCGGGATCTTCGTTGACGGTGGGTCTCCCTCTTTGCTCTCCGGGGTACCGATCTGTACCGCTTGTAACATCCGAGCGAGGGTGTCGGCGCTGGGCTTTTGCTTTGTGAAGCGATCGAACGGCACGTGGATGGCTTCGGCGAAGTGGACCATATCGAACTGCGTCTTTGGGCGAACGTCGAGGAGGATGTAGTTGTCTGTCTTGCTGGTGGCTGGTGATCCGATGGCCGCCGCTCGACGGACGGCAGCGAAGTCCTCAATGCTGATGCGTTGGTTCGCCACGAGTCGACTGGCTGCTGCAGCAGCCTCCGCCTCGTAGTCCCCGCAACTCCCTCCGCCTTCATAAAACAACTGCACGTCGACTGGACCAATGCTGTGGCTCCCATCAGCCTGGATTGGCGATGCCGCAGAGGAGCCACACGCGGGGCACTCGGGGCGTCGGTGGCTAGGCAGCTTCAGGCGGCGGAACTGCCCGTCGTACGCGTCGTACAGGCACTGCACGCCGACCAGCGGCTCCCCCACACCCGTGATGAGCTTGACCGCCTCCATGGCCTGCAGGCAGCCAATGACGCCCGGCACGACTCCGATGACGCCGTTCTCGGCGCAGCTCATGGGCTGCGAGTGAGGCGGTGACGGGTACAAGCAACGGTAGCACCCCGTCGCGTGGCGGTACGTGAAGACGGTGACTTGTCCCTCCATGCCGATGGCGCTGCCGGACACCAGCGGCTTGGCCGCCGCGGCGCACGCGTCGTTGACCAAGTACCGCGTCCCCACGTTGTCGGACGCGTCGATGACGACGTCGTGGCGCGCCACGAGCTTCGCCGCATTGCTTGCGCTGAAGCGCGCGGCGATCGGCTCGCACTGGACCAGCGGGTTGATGAGCCGCAGCCGCCGCTGCGCCGACCGCGCCTTGAGCTCGTGCAGCTGCGACTCGTCGTGCAGCACCTGGCGGTGCAGGTTGCTGCTATCCACGCGGTCGTCGTCGACGATCGACAGATTGCCCACTCCCATGGCGGCTAGGTACAGCGCCACGGGTGAGCCGAGGCCGCCGGCGCCGATCACGAGCACGCGCGCGTCGCGCAGGCGCTGCTGCGCGGCGGCGCCGAACTCCTTGACGAGCATCTGCCGGCTATAGCGCTGCATCTCTGCGCGCGAGAAGGCGCCAACCACCCTCGCGTCACTCGATGGAGGTGCTGCGTATTGCGGCGTGGGCTCCAGCGGGATGGCGGTGGCGGTGGCGGTGGCGGTGGACGCCGTCGGGAGGTGAAGTCGGTCGAGCTGTTGGCGCAGCCGCTCGTTCTCGGCTTGTAGCGCCGCCACTTGGACCGCGAGAGCCACACAGCTGCTGCAGGACGCACCGACACATGTCGAGGCGTCGGACGCACTTGGTTGCGCCGCATGGGGATGCATGGCGCGCGTCGGAGCCTCACAGCAAGTCACGCGCGGCCGCTCGGGAGCATTCGGATGACGCTGCATGTGAATCGGATTGTGCTGTTTGGTGTACTGTTTTCCACAGAAGTTTACGATCGCCCACTGAGCAGCAAGTGATCCCGACCGACCGACACCTTGCCAACGACCATCGACGACCATGCTGGTGCTCTCGAAGCTCGCCTGCCGCCGGCTCCCCGCCGCCCGCCAGCTTCGCCTCGCACAGTTCTCTGCGTCCTCGAGCGACAGTAGCGGTACGCTGCAGCTTCTCGAGCAGGTGGCGGCCGGCAAGGTACGCGTCTCGACGCGGCTCCGCTTTGACCGCACGTCGTCTTGGTTCGGAGACTGATGGAGATTGCGGACGCAGATGACGCCTGCGGAGGCGAGCGCAAGGATTGGGGGTCTGCGCGCTGAGTACGAGGACGTGGGCGGCTTTGCCAAGATTGACACGACGCGGGGCGCGCGCACGGGCTTCCCCGAGGTCGTCTACGCCGAGGGCAAGACGCCCGCGCAGGTCACCACCATCATGCGCGCCATGATCCAGAGCGGTGAGGGCAACGTGATGGCCTCGCGCGTGTCCCCGCAGGCCGCAGACGAGATCCAGGCGGCGCTCAAGGTGCGTCCGTCCGCTGCGAGTAGTGATTGGTGCGCTTGGAGCGCCTCGCCGCTGACCAACTCGTGTGGCAGGGCGAGTATGAACTCACGTACTACAAGGAACCGCGGATCCTCGCCTCCAAGAGTCTGGACGAGAGGCCGGACGAAGACGAGGACAGCACCAAGCCAGTCGCGTGTGTGCTGTGCGCGGGCACGTCGGATCTGCCGATCGCGGAGGAGGCGGCCGTGACGCTGGGTACGGGGCGGACGGTGTCCGAATGGAGGTGGAGCAGGAGATTGCTGACCCGAATCCTCCCTGGCATGCCCGCATGCATCAGAGCTGGCCGACTACAAGGTGAAGCGGCTGTACGACGTGGGCGTGGCCGGGATCCACCGGCTCCTGCGCAACCAGCACATTGTGCAGTCGTCGGACGTCGCGATCTGCGTCGCGGGGATGGATGGCGCGCTGCCGGGTGTCGTGGTGGGTGTCGTGCTCAGTGCGCAACTCCAGGCAATGTGTGTCGTGGCTGATGCGGTTCCACTCGTGTGCTGCTGCTCAGGGCGGGATCACTGAGATCCCCGTGATCGCCGTACCAACCAGCGTGGGCTACGGCGCGGCCTTTGGCGGGCTCGCGCCACTGCTAACCATGCTCAACGCGTGCTCCCCGGGCGTCGGCGTGGTCAACATCGACAACGGGTTCGGTGCCGCCGTCTTGGCTGGTAAGATCTCGCCTGATGCGTGGTTCTCTCTGGCCCGGTCCTCCCGAATGAGCTGCACTGACAAGCACTCAATCGTGGGGCCCTCTGAATACCAGCGCGGATCCTAAACCAGCTCAAGTGACCGAGGCAGGCCAGACCTCCTCTGCAAACATGGCTTTCATCGACTGGTGCCGTCCGTGGTGCGATAGACCACCCACGTTGCATGAGCTTCAGCTCTGCGGTGTTTGACATGCTGTTTGCGAGTTCTTGGTCACTCATCCACAAAGAGTCACACGAATTGGACCCCATTTCCAGCCAATGGCAGACCGGTATGAAAGAGGGGAAAGTAGTAATTAGAATAACTACTTCTTCCCTCTTTTGTTATCGCGGTGTGATTGGCCTGACGCCACATACAAACGGACGTCAAAAAACCGCTCCGCCAATCCTGCGCGCGGAAAAAAGAGAGAAAAAGTAGGCATTGAAATGACTACTTTTTCCTCTCTTTTTTTCCGCGCGCGTGGCTGGTCAAAACTGATATGATAAACTGGTATCAATTTATAGATCCCCACGGTACCATTCCCGTTATCCTGCCCATAAACAGTATCCTACCTCTTGTGAGCGTTTCCTCAACCTCCAAGCGCGAAGCAGCGGACTGCTGACGACGCGACGGAGGCGGTGGACGGCCGATGGCGCGGACCAAGGCGCTGCGGCCGCGCAAGCGCGTGGGCAACCGCTTCGAGCAGTCGCCGTCCGCCGGGCCACCCGCGCCGCTTGCCGCGCCGCTGCACATTGGAACGCCCGGCGCGCTGTTCTCGGCGAACGTCAGCGGGCCGTCGGCGCCGTTTCCCGTCAGCTACAACACCTTCCGCGGCGACAGCGGCGGCGCACCACTCGCCGGAGCGCCGGCCGACACGACGACGGCCTCGTCGCGGCCTGCGCCCAGTCTTCCGTTCGCGGGCCTCGAGCTGCCGCTCCCGACAGACGTGACGAACAGCAGCAGCAGTAGTAACAGCAGCGCCGCTAGTGATGCGTGCCGGACCAAACTGGCAAGTGAAGACGGAGCTGGGCGAGAGAAGCGCGAGGAGGAAGAGGGAAGCGGAGAGGCGGGCGCTAGTGAAGAGACGATCACGATCTCCAGGCTGGAGCTCGAGCGGTGGCAGCAGAAGGTCGTGTTCCAGGTCGAGGACCACTTCTCCAGTGCGTTGCGTGCGCTTCACCCGCCTCGTGAGGAGGCCACCGTGCTAACTGCCATTGCGCGCTGTCTGCATGACGCAGACGAACAGCTGAAGCGTATCGCCGAGTTCGGCCGCGTGCATGCGAGCCTGCTCGTGGAGGCCAAGCAGTACGTCTACAGCGTGGAGCAGCAGCTGGCGGCGCAGCTCGAGCAGGAGCGCGCGTCGCTGCGCGCGCAGGCCGAGGCGTTCGTCGCCAAGGTGAGCGACGAGAACGCGCTGCTGCGTGCGCGCATCCAGGCGCTGGAGCAGGAGACCGCGGCGCTGCGAGGCGGCGCGGGCGAGGACCAGGACACGGACATGGCGCCGCCGCCAGCGGCCGCGAGCGACGAGTGTGTGGACCAAGAGAACTCTCCAGCGCTCACAAACAACGCCGACGCCAGTGACTTGCCATCTACAGGCCGCGATGCGCTTGAGCACCTCGACGAGAATGCGAGCGAGACGCTCATGATCAAGTCGTGTGGCGCACTGACGCCTCTGGTCAACCGCCTGGATGGAGTGAAGCCCGTGTCGGCGACGCCCACCAGCATCAACCAGGTGCCGGAGCTCGAGACCGCGTAGGCTCCATGCATGGGCGGCGACGCCGAGAACAAACTCCCGAGGCATGAAACGGCAGCGACAGCGCGGTCGACTCGAGACCTATACCATACGGCCACCTGCGCGAGAATAAAAGCACAGCCGAGTATTTATGACGACGACACCTTGATCAAGGCGGCGGAACGAGCCAACGCCAGTCTCTATATACGTGGAACGCAGGGGATTTTCATACGGCTGACGCACGCCACGCGCTCAGGACGCCGCGGCGCACTCCTTGCCGGTTGACATGGTCACGGGCACGTGCCAGCAGTGACCGCCCTCGTAGCCGCCCACGACGATCTCCTCCGACTCGACGCTGAACGTCCACGCGCTGTCGAACGTGATGAACTGCAGCGTGAGCCACTCCTCGGCCACGCGCAGCGTGAAGAAGCCGTACGGGTTGCCCGCAGCGACCCAGGTGTTCTCGACAAACTTGGACGCGACGTCCGGCGGCAGGCCCGACGTCTCGCTCTGGATGCCGCCGCCGCCGCCGTTCTCGAAGAAGTGCGTGCCCCACTTGCTGATGTCGTGGTTGAAGCCGTGCGTGTGGCCGTTCATCCAGACCTGCACGCCGCCGTCCTTGGCGATCTGGTACCACTTCTTCATCTTGTCCTCGCTCATGTGAAAGTGCGGCGAGTAGTGCGAGTTGATGATCTTCCACGTCGCCGTGGACGCCGCGAGGTCCTCCTGGATCTGGTTGACCGAGTCGTCCCACCACGTCTCGATCGCCCCGATGCACGAGTTGTACATGTCCAAGTCGCCGCCGGCGCACAGCTCGTCGCCTGGCTGGCGGTCATTGCATGTGGCGCCGAGCTTCTTGGCCTCAGCCTCGCTCAGCCCCTTCTTCTTGACGTAGCCGTAGCACTGGCAGCAGATCTGCATCGCGCCGTGCGAGTCGGCCAAGTTGGTGTCGACGTTGAAGATGTCGACCGAGACGCCGTTCTCCTCGACCGACTCGACGTAGTAGTGGTCTCGCAGCTGCCAGCGGTCGCCGTTCGGGCTCTTGTACTCTTGCTGCAGCGAGAACTTGAGGTTCAGGTACTTGAGCATCTCCTCGGTGCTCTCGCACTCGCGGAAGTTGTAGTCCTTGTCGCCGCAAATGTACTCGGACCCGCCGTAGTCGTGGTTCCCGAGCACGTTGATCCACGGGATGCCCTCGAGCGCCGGCTGGTCGTACACGGACTCGAACGTCGTCTCCATGCGGTACGCGGCGTCGTCCGGGCCCACGCCGTTCCAGTACACGTTGTCTCCGTGGCCGATGATGCGCACGGGCTTGAGTGCCTCGGCGGCCTGCGCCAGGATCTCGGCCACGTTCATCTGGGCCCAGTAGTCGATCTTCATCTCGAGCGAGTCGTTCGCCACCTTGCGGTACTTGTTACAGCACGAGCCCGGCTTGTCGGTCGTGGCTCCCCAGTCGCCGATCGCCAGCATCGTGAATGCCGCCTCGGCCGTCTCCGGGTCGCTCGTCGGCTCCTTACTGCTGCTGCCGGCACTGCCCGAGCCGCTGGCCGAGTCCAGAAGGTCGCTGTCCGACACGTTCTTGCTCGAGCCGCTGCCGGTGCCGCTCGAGGCCGAGGCCGCCGCGGACCCGGCGCCTGCCGCGCTCCCGGCGCTCTCCTCGTTGCCTGTGGACGCGTCGCTGCTGCCACCGGACGTGACGGCGACCACGGCGCCCACGGCCGCGCCGACGACCACGACGGCGCCGAGCAGCAGCAGCAGCTTGCGCCGCGTCGTGGACGGCCGCGCGCTCTCGTCCTCACTCAGCACCGGCAGCTCGTCCTTGTCGTCCGGCGTCGTCACGAACCGGTCGCCGCGCCGCGCCATGCTGCCGCACCTGCCGCTTCGAACCGGAAAGGGAAGTGCTCGACGGAGAGCGGTCGCCGCACTTTCTCCCACTTGGCGGGACTATGGGCGGAGGTGACGGGGCGGGGGGAGATCGTCGCCGGCGGTCCGAGATGGCGACGCTCGGGGGAAAAGTTTCAGAGTGTCGTCCCTCCCCTCCCATCAGCGGCGGGCAGGCGGGACGACCTGCGGTTGCCGCATGAAGGTCGTCGTCGGGTGCGCGAAGAGGGAGGGGAGGGCGGCCCTGCGTCAGCACGACAGCTGCAAGCGTTTCGCGCGCCATTTCTCGCCGTTCAACCAGCTGGCGAGGAAATGCACCTGTTGGTTAATCACTCCCGGCTCCCGCCAAAGTTGAGGGACAACCCCGCACTTGCGTTTCAAACAGCAAAATGAGTACTTTAGCGAGGGGACGAGGCGGGAAAGGTTGCTGTTGCTGTGCCACCACCGCCATAGAGCCGCCCGCCGAGGTGCTCAGCGTCATAGAGACAGTCCGGCGCCAATGTCAACGGAGCGCGGGACCACCCACAATGATCCGCAAATTTTGAGCTGCCAGTGCTCCAACGCAGTCGATCGTCTCTCGCTCTTGACCACCCTCAGTCAAGGCACGCCAGTGGAATGCGGTGCTTGCAGTCGCCGATCGCCAGAGGATAGGCGCGCTCGCGTCCGCCGCCTTTCGGCTGGCAATGAATGGTCTCTTTTGTTCCGTTCGCCCCACATGACCACACAGATCAGGAAGGAGGGTGTTGTTGGCTCGCGGGAGCAGCCTGAAGAAAGAAAAAGAACGATCTTGCCCAGATAAGATGCAAGCCTGGCAGCAGCGTGTTGCAGCAGCAGATGGAGAGCCGATCAATCAATGAGGCAAGGGAGCGTGGTGCTCGCCCGGGATCGTCGCCACGTCATGCTTCAGCAGGAGGTAGCGATCGCAGTTGCACTGAGCACTTGCTTCACACCCGGCTGAAGTTCAGCTGACGCGACAAGAAGATCGGTCCGATTGGATCCAGCGCAACGCTGCTGCGGTCGCTGCGTTGCGCACCTCATTGGCATCAAAGAAGAAGAAGAAGAAGCACAGGATGTTCTGTCGTTGTCTGGGACGCGAAACGGCGCGGAGCTGAGGAGCTCCGCGGCATGAGCCCTCGAACGACTTCGTGTGCGTCCGTGCCGCCTCGGATACCCGAGAGGATGGCGCGCGCACACCCAGCATACGCCTCGGCCTGGCGGCAACACCCTGAGCGGCTGGTCCTCTCCAGTGCATCCATGACGCTCAGCCGAGGCTCGAAGGTGGCTCGAAGGTCGCGCCATCAAATGTCGTTCGAACGTCGCAGCATCAACAGTCGCTCGAAGGTCGTGTGAAGGTCGCACGGCAGAGTTCTCAATTGTTTCAAATGACCGTGAAATCTATCTGGAGGTCTGGAGGACTCTATTTTTGATTGTGACCAAGTCGACTTGATTACAGTATTTCCATTTGGTATAATTTGGTGTTTGGTAAACTACGGTAATAGTTTCCAGATCCGATCGATTTTTGTTTGTCTCGTCAAAGAATGCAAAATCGACAGAGTGGGACAATTATGTGTCAATTTGACACTTAATTGGCGGGGTTAGGGATGTTCTAGATGTCGTATTTGTCCATTTGTCTCCTTTTTGAACAGTGTCTATTTGTCATTTATCTTGATTGTCAATAAATGAACTTGACACCATGATGAAAATGGTTTTTGACGGTTCGGGACCGGACCGTGGTCGGACTGCGGTCCGATCCGATCTTGTTGTTCACCCGCCATCCGCCCCCCTCGAAAGAACCCTTCATTTTCCGCAGCTCGAAAGCCACACCGGAGGAAGCGAAGGCCTGAGGTTCTCGCGACGTCCACGTGACCGCCCACCCGCCCTTCCTTCTCACCGCTCTCGCCGAGGGACCGGAAGCCGAAGCGACCGGGAAGCTCCCTCGCCACCCGTCGGAGCCGCCGCGTGAAGCCGTCGCTGCAGAACTGCATTTTTGCATCTTCGTGCGTGTCTACATTTCGACGGAGCCTGCAAGGAAGCCAGCAAGGAAGCAAGCATCATGGCCGACCAAGTCGACAGCACCACTCCCGGTGAGGGCGCCGCGGGCACGACCTCCCAATGGTCGGAGCACAACGCCCCCAACGGACGCAAGTACTACTACAACAACGTCACGGGCGAGTCCACGTGGGAGCGGTGCGTGCGATCTTTGTGCTTGTCGAGCGCCTACCGCGCGGCACCCTCGCTAACATAGCGCTTTCTTGCTCTGGACGTGCAGCCCCGCCGAGCTGTCTGCGCCGCAGGCTGAGGCTCCGCGCTCGGGCGGCGTGGCCACTCCCCAGGGCTTCGCCCAGCCCCAGCAGCACCAGCAACAGCACCAGCAGCTGAACCCGGCGGCGCAGCAAGGTATGCTCCGCGGCGAATGGAGAAAGCGTGGTATTCCGAAGTGGTGCTGACTGTGGCGTGCTCGCTCGACGCGTTGCTAGCAGGAGCTGCGGCGTACGGAGGGTACCCGCAGCCGTACGGCCAGCCGATGAGCTACCCTCCCCCGTACGGCGGCACGGGGTACATGTACCCGTACGGCCAGCCCTATGGTGCGTAGCTTGCCATCCCTTGCACTCGCTTCTCTTGGCGCGTCGCTCACAAGCCGTGGTGTGGTGTCCCAAGCAGGCTACCCGCCGCAGGTTGCTGGTCCGGGCCCTCCCATCCAGACGACGGAGAGCGGCCAAGGTACATACTCTCTCTCTCTCTCTCTCTCTGCTCCCCTGCCTGCCACGTACATGTTGCATGTGCTAAGTGGCGTCCATTTACACGGGCACTGCGTGTTGTGCGTGTGGTTGCGAACAGGGCCTCCTGGATGCAATCTGTTTGTCTTCCATATCCCGAACGATATGACTAACCAGGATCTCTTCAATTACTTCGCTACCTTCGGAAACGTGATCAGCGCACGGATCATGGTGGAGAAGGAGACCGGCCGGAGCCGTGGGTTTGGTACGTGAGGCCTCCATCGGCTCGCTCTTTCTCGCTATCTATCGATGTGAAGGATGCAGGGCTGACTGTGTTGTGCTCCAGGCTTTGTGAGCTACGACAACACGGCGTCGGCGGAGGCTGCCATTAAGGGCATGAATGGCTTCCAGGTGGGCCGCAAGCGCCTCAAGGTGCAGCACAAGAAGGAGAAGGGCCAGGCGCCCATGTTCGGCGACATGCAGGGCCACATGGACCCGAACGCGGGCGACATGAACGCGCCCGGCCAGTCGTCGCTGGCGCCCAACAACTAGAGCGCCTTGCCACCGGAAGCGGCCGGCGCCGCGGTGCATGAAGTATTATGGACGCGTCACGCAAGCGAAGCGCATCGCGGCAGCAGCGACGGAGGAGAAGACGACGACGAGCAGTCGAGGCAGGCGATGGAGATGGCGACTGCGGTGTGCCGCTCGAGCGAAGGAGACGCCCGCGGCTCGTGCGACGAATGGAGAAGAAGACGGCGAAGCAGAGAAGAGGAAGACGAACAGGCTGGCTCTGTCGAGGAGTGGCAGGTGGCTATTGGTTGAGGATGATCAGACCGATTTCGTGTTTCTTTCCGCTGCGGCGTGCGTGGTCTACAGTAGTGCTTGTTTGGATTGCTTTGATGTCGCGCAGAGGTGTCGGCAATGGAACCCTTTGCCCACGAACGACCTCGGTTGGAGCGGTCTTGAACAGCACACAGTGCCGCGGTCAACTCGTGTGAGCATGCAAGCCGAGGTGCTTCAACGTTGGCTCTCGATCAGTATCTTTCGCGCCGCATCCACCTTGTCAAGCGAGTTCGTGTCTACAGCGCGGCGGGGATGCGCGCCAGTCTCGACACTCGAGGAAGCCAACCGAAGATCCCCTGCTCGCCCAGGGCCCATGGACACGCCACAACGCGCATGCAGCCCTGTTCACAGCTTTGAGCTTGGCAGCTTCCTTGGCCATTACGCCGATCACGACGCATGCATGAGACGGCGAGCGGAGCAAGCGGCGCTCGTTCCCAGGTTGCTGTCGACGCGACGACGCCGCCTCGAGCAGCGCAGCTGTCTCATGCGGCCAGCGACCGCGCGCCGGCCGTCAACATGGGTCCCGCTGCCGGCAGCAAGTTGCCAGCAACGCGTCCATCGCCACCCAGGATTCCCGGTCGCCGCCATCCATCCGCGGCAGTAGACGGGCGATGGCGGACCCATCTGTTTGGCGGCGCCTGCAACACCCTTCATCAAATGTGTATACTCTTAAAATTGATATCGTTCATGTCCAGAAAAAAATCGTTTTGACTCTGATACCGAATCAATCACTACACGTTATTACGTTGGAGGAGCCGCAGCGCGGCACCACCAGGCGGCAGCTGAGCCCGATGAAATCGAGTGGTGGCCGGGGCTCCTCGCCTGCGCCTGCATGGCGCTGTGTGTTCAAATCGCTCATCCAAATCGCTCATCCAAATCGCTCAATCGCTCACTGCGCAGCCCCGCGAGCTGCTGAACCCAAGGCCCAAAGCTCAACGCGTCTCCGTTTCCGTCTCCATCTCCGTCCGCGCATCTTCCCGGACGCTTGGGACACGTTGGCGCGCAGACCGGTCCGCCACGCCGGCACCGCCGGGAGCAGCACGAGGGGATGGAGTCGCTGAGCTATAGGTTAGAGCCCCGCAAGGCGCGCGGCTTCGACTCGGCCAGGCAGGTGACGAGCTTCCGCTTGCATGGGTATCCGAACGCAGCGACGACCGCGTGTCGGTCGCCCGAGAGTCTCCAGCGTCGCGTTCGCGGCGTCACCTTGTGGCTGCCTGCGGTGTTCCGGTTCGCGCGCGCCGGCCATCTGGCGGCTGAGTTCCGCGTGCTCTGTGCGTGGTTGCCCTTTTGTGAACACGGCCGGGAGGCGCAGAGAGTGGCGCGGCCCATCATTTCGACGCCGTTGTATTCGTGTCAGGAGGCGAGTGGATTGTCAATCGCACTGTGCTGAACGGGACGATCGCGCTGCAACCTGCAACTTGCAGCGGCCAAGTGCATTCACGCGTGGACGAGAGCTTGAGGGGGATTGTTGCACGCACTGTTCCGTTTCAGTAGGGCTGCTGCCCAGCTCATCGCTCGTGGCGCAACGCGAGCGCATCATGGAGAGCAAACGCACTCCGAAGTCCCCGTCAGCTCCGTCAGCAGGGAGGAATGAGTTTGACAATCGCGACGGTCAGTCGCCATTGCGTAAGAGCCCTCGTTTACATGCTTAAACAGGCGGTTAGCTGGATAAATCGTTGTCCCAGATTGCCGTGGAGCGTGATTTCAAAGGAGGGATTGCCCTCGCACCGCGTCCACCAGTAATTTGCATGCTTCTCGTCTGTGCCTCGCCTCGCGGTCGAGTGTTGAGTGCGGACGGTCCGCCCAACGGAGGAGCGGGACGGCCCACAGCATTTTGCACCAGAACGGGCGAAAATGCCGCCTTGTCTGCATTGTGAGCAACTCCCGATGCCACAGTCCGACCCAGTAATCGACGCTTTTACATGGCTGAAAATCGGAGGGAGGGAATGAAAAAAGGGGAAAGTCCGAGCGAGCGACGAGAAAGAAAACGAGAAGAAAACATGAGCAAAGTGTCAAACTGCCACGGCAACGACACACCAAAACAAAACAACAGCCGCAAGCCGCCTTGCGGGCCAGACGGCTCCGTGCTGGATAGCCCGGTATAACACTGGGACGTGAGGACTCCAAGGCCCAAACAGCCATGTTCCTGCCAACTGGTGCGCGGCAGGAATCGTACTTTCGTATGGACTCGGGCTACTTCCGCCGAACCTCGCGTCTGGCACCGAAACGCAGAGCAGCAGCAGGCGGAAACCGGCTATTGCTGCGCGATGCGGATCGCTCCTTGCTGCGTGGTTGCATTATTATTAAACACCGGGCGAGCTAACGCTGGCGCGAGGACGCGTGGGCACGAGTCTTTGAGCATTTTGGCCTCGAGAAAGAGCCATTTGCCGCATGTTCCTTCCCCGCTGTTTGTCGAGCAGACTGCGCGCGCTGACGGATCGGATTCTCAAGGGCGGCGTCAAACAGATCGAACACCAGCTTGCGCTCCTTGCGGCCAAATTTACAGCGTCAAGAGGTTCTGAGTCGCTCCGACTCGCGTCGAAAACAAGCAGAGCACCTGTTGTGACGCGCAGGTGGAAGCGAGGAGCTGGCGGCAGCATACAGTATTGCTCTGTGCTTCCCTTGTTATAATGGTCACCATCGTTGTGATTCAGCAGGGAAACACAGTTCGCCTGGACAAATGTTCGAGTGCAAGATGGCTGCCTTTTTATAGCTTTTTGCCCACAAGATTGCTGTCGCCCTTTTCGAGATCTTGTCGCAGACGAACCGTGCATCAGTTGTGGGAGGCGGCGCTCGTCAGCTCATCTCCCTTCAGAAAGGGCTAGGGAGGGAACATCCCCGCTCTCTTATCACGGGGCAAAGTGGCACTCCTTGCAAAGGCATACAAACTGCAAGTGATGTGGCCGTAGGACCGGACTCCCCAGAGTGGCCTCACACACCACACCGTATCGGCAATCCACTTTCTTATCTTGCCGAAAGTATGCTTCCCACTGGAAAGCCTGCATCAGATGTGCTCACACCGACCAAGCCAAGCCAAGCCAAGCCAAGCCAAGCCAAGCCAAGCCAGGACAATCCACGGGCAAAACCAAGCCAGACGCGCCAGCAGACGATCCAGCTTGTTTCATCACTCTCCAGGAAAGACGGTCCCACTCTTCCCAATCACTTTCCGCGGGGTTTCAAACTCAGGACCCGGCCGTGGTGATCGGCCAGCTGGGACCGAACTACTTGGCTTCTGTATGCCTCGACAACGCGACAGACGGGCCACTGCCAGCGTTGTTCACTGTAAAGGGACCGTACCGTAGGCAGGCCATGAGCTCTCCGCGTGGACACTCTCGGCTCCTCAGTCTCCAATTCGCCTCCCAACGAGCGCAGCACCCGAGCACCGCAAGTGTCGATCATGGACGCGTGGCTCCTCGGATTCTTCGGCCGCAGCTCGCCGAGCGCCAAGCCGGTGCTGACGGCCTCGAACGCCGTCAAGCGGTCGGTCGAGACGGCTGAGGAGCAGCAGGCGCCGGCGCCGACGTCGACGCCCGTGCTGCGCCATCGCCAGCCGCAGCCGCGCATCGCGCACTGGGACAAGAAGCGCGAGAAGTGCCAGAACTGCAGCCACATCTACCTCAAGACGCTGAGCCGCCACCCGGGCTTCTGCTCGGTCGACTGCAAGTCCAACTCGGCCTACATCGCCAAGGTCAACCGCACCATCCGCGCCGTCAAGGACGCCGTCGAGCGCCAGCAGCAGGACGAACCAGCTGAAAGCGCTGCCACCGCCGAGCAGGTCAAGCAGCTCTCGAATGAGGACGAGGACGAGGACGAGGACGACTGCGAGGATGAAGTCGAAGCCGACGGCGACGTGCCGCAGCCGCACACGTTCGCCGACTTCGGCCTCGAGAGCCGCATCCATGACGCCCCCAACGTGCAGTGGGCGTTCAGTGCCGTGTATTAAGCGGAGCCACTGCGCTCCCGAGTCCAGACGCCGTGTAGGATAGACGACAAACAGTATTAGAGTGCGTGCCGCCTCTCCAGGGGTGAGATCGATGTGTAAAGTAGCCGGGATAGATAGACAGACATCCAACCTAAAGCCTCTTTGGCATGACGAATGAACACAACACCAGTTCTGATCACCACGACCACCAAGTCGACAGTTGCCACACCAACGCGCTGCAACTTTGCTGAAACCACAAGCACGAGTTCGTTCATGAACTTACCACTTCAGTGTTTGCTTGGCAAGCAAAGTCGATAAGTGCCAGAAGCCTCGTCAACAGTAGTGCAACCCACTCCTAGTCGGAGCCCTTGAAGTCGCGCTGCACCATGAGACCTTGCTGCACGAGCAAGTATAAGAGCGCGAGTGCCACCGGGATCAGCATGAGCACGTAGTGATACGGCAGTGGCGCGAAGTCTGGATCGTCCTTGCGTGCTGCGATGATCCTCTCGTCGCGCGACCTGGTATCCTGCTCGGCTTCAGTCCATTCGTGCTCGATCGCCTTCACGGCTGGGCCGTCATCCATCGAGACGAGGCCGCCAAGGATCTCGAGCGCGTTCGCAGCCGTCTGCGCATCGTCGTCCCCCGGAAACGTGTACACTGAGAGGTCAAACAGACCCGCCTCCGAGGATGCGCTTGAATGGTTCCAAGCGATGGCAATTCGCTTCGGGAGGCACACACGGCCGACAATGTTGATCGAGTTGGACTCTGTGGTGCAAACGGCCGATATCAAAGCACGTTCAGTCAGTTCTCAGATACTATGCATGGGCTTATAATTCAGTCAAGGCGCTCTCACCTTCGGCTTCGTCGCTCCACTTCTCGCTCGCAAGCTCCGCACGCAGCATCGCTGTCTTGAGCAGATCGCTCTTGAGGTATTCCACCGCGAGCTTCGTTGGCTCCGTCTCCTGATATTCATGCCAGCACAACATTGACGTTGGATGAGACTCGGTTGTGAGCGTGAGACTCACACAGCTGAATCGATTCACTCACCGTGGCGCAGACGTAAGCGAGGCCTCGAATGGAGCCCTTCACTCGCCCAACAAGTGACTATAGATGTGCGAAGTCCAGCCCAGTCGTCACCAACACGATTAGCAACACCACCTTTGAACAGTCAAGCAGACCGCGAGCCTTACGGTAGAGTCGACGTCTTCAAACGGCAACTGCGCGGGTGCCAGGAGCTTCATCGACTGCAAGTCTGTCGAGTCGCCTTGAGGAAGACACACCGCCGTACGCACGCGATTCAGGAACGGCTCAAGTCCCTTCTTCAGCTCCGCTGCACGCTTCTCAGCCAAGTCTTCCGCGGCCACGCCCGCCTCGCTCGGGGTGAACAGGACGGTCTCCGACACTCCAACCAGCGTGTGATACTTCTTCAGCGTGATACCACCGGGGACGTCAATCAGCTCTGCGATTGCAGACGTCGTCTGTCAGCAGTTACCGTAAAGGAAACAGCTCAGCGACGTCGGTGGAGCATACATAAGACCCACGATGAGAGGCCGAGACGAGACCTACCTTTGCGGCGCTGCCCACGTCGGAGAAGCTCCTGAAAACAGGAGGCTGTGCGCCAGTCACGTACGTCGCATAGAGTACAGCAGGCGATGCCACAACCGCCGCGAGTTCGCGGAGATAGAAGGCGGCATTGTCGAACACGGCGGTGGGCGACAGCGACCGCGTCTGCACGTACAGCCCGACGACGCCGACGCCACCCGGGAGCATGCGCTCCACCTGCTGCGCGCAGTCGCGCGCCCACTCAACGGACACGTCCGTAAACCCGTTCGTCTCGCCGCTCTCTGCGCCAGTCCGTCCCGAATGAGTCCACGCCAAGGCAGCAACCGATCGCACACGCATCATGGAGACGCACCGGACTCGGGAGGAACGGGTGAGGCCGCGAGCACCACGTCCGGCCCACGGCGGCCCAGCTGTCCCAGCAGCAAGCCGAGCTCGAAGGCGCCAGCCGCTTCAGCCCAGCGCGCGCGCGTTGCCGCGTCCAGCGCCACCGTCCGCGTCTTGGAGGACATCGCGAGCTTGTTGGCAGCCGACTCCGGAGGTTTGGATACTGAGGACAAGTCATTTTTGGTCGCGACTCGAATCTCCATGATGCGCCGACGACAAGACGTACCGAAGACGTCATAATGAAGCGCACCGTGAAACGCAGAACAAATGACATGAGTATGCTGTCTGATACAGGGCATCGAGTGCGACGGGTTCAAGCGAGTCGAGCCTAATAATAGCGTCGCTATTTGCGTGAATGAATGGGTTCACGTCTCCGCCGGTCAGCAATGGCACGGCGCATTTCGTCTCCCGACTGGGCTCGCAACGAGCAGCACTTGGTCATCTGTGAGCGAGAGCCGACGGCGTTGGATAGAGCAAATATGAACGCGTGGCGGCTCGACGGAGACGATGCTGGGAGCAGTGGACTGGTGTCGATGGCGCTGCCCACGTCGAACAAGAGCGGCAAGCGCGTGTTCTTCGGCGAAGACGATGACCTGGAACCGGTTGGCCGCTCATCTTTGCCGAGTAGTGGCGAATGCTCTGCAACTCGGAGGAAGAAGGTCGGCTGGGGCTCGGAGCTCGTCATTGAAGACGACATGGGTGATCTCGAAGGTGCCAAGGCGAGGAAGGAGACACCGAGTGAAAGATCAGAGGCGAAGGGGACGTCTTCGCGGAGTGCGAAGGTGAGTGAGACGGTGACGGCGAACATTGTCGAGAGCGTCGCACGCCCCACAGCAGTTTCGCGCGTCGCAGCAGGTGGGGCGACCAGCGCGCAGTGTGATAGCGACGACGCTGACATGGAAGCGTTCGTACACCACCTCGTACGATCACATTTGCTGCACCACGGACATGACGACGTCGTGGCGCTACTGGACTCGGAGAAGGTAACCAATCGGTGAGCGTTCATTTTCAGGGCACAGAGACTCACTGCGAGGTGTGATCTCCGACTGTAGCCTTGCCCAGCACTCAACGCCTCGACGTTCGAGCGTTTTCAGCAGCAAGTCATCCTCAGCGGACTGGCAAGCTTCACAACCTCTGAGACCTCTCTCGAGCAGTTCCTGCGCAGCGAAAACAGTCGGTTGATTGGTGTGTCTTTGCGACGAGCAAGCAAAGAGGTGGGTGAACCTTCAAGCCTTGGTTATCGGCTGTCCTATCGAAGCGAGGCGATGTACTCACTCTGTGGTGGTATTGCTAGACGCGTGAGAGTGGCAAGAGCAAGTCAAGCAGCGGGTCTTCTCGACGGAAGAAACCTGTTTTGAATGTCGTCACCAAAGACGACATCGTTGACGATGACAATGCCGCCGCAGCCGATCCGGGCTACAACCGCTTGAACCACCCAGGGTCAACGCCCCGCGCGTCTGCGGACCCCACGGCTGCCATCATTGGCGAGCCTGGGTCAACGCCGATGGCCCGTGCCAAGGATCTAGCAGCACTTGGCTTCGATGACCTCGATGACATTCCGTCGACACCACCACAGCCTTCCACACAGGCGGCACCAAGTGCAGTACTTCGTACCGATGAGAGCGAGCTCGCCTCTTCGTCGTCATTAGAGTTCTCACAGTACGCGCTGACCAAGCGCGCGGCCAACAAACACAACAAGCATGTGCGGATCGGCGAGCCAGGCTCGACACCGACCAAGGAGTACGTCTTTTTCCGCGAGACACCGCCGAAGTTCGTGACCGAGAGCGTCGAGGCCGCCGTCGAGGTGTTCGCGTCTCTAGGCAACGACCCGACATTCCGCGCGCCGGTGATTGACAAATTCGTCGAGCTGCAGAGCAGCGACGTGGGCAAGTACCGCGTCGGACAGCGCGTGGAAAACCTCGGAGCGCAGCGCAATGTATCGGGCGTGGTGACCAAGGTGTTTGGGTCTCGCCAGTGCGGATCGAGCGGTCCGGGAACGATTGTGATCGACACGAGCCCCGAGGATGCGCAGGACCAGCAGGAGGAACAGGGCGAGAGCGCGCGTGGAGGTGGAGAATCCGACGGCAGAAGTTGAGGGCTGGCAGCAATACTCATTTCATCACACGATCCAATGTTGTGTTGCTCAACGAGCGAAGCGCTCGGATACTTTTGCTTTGCTTTGCTTGTGTCTGCTCGATCGCTTCGAGCTTGAAGTGCGTTCGCACACGTCACACATTAGTCCGATTGGACACATTTTGAGCAAGAACAAACACAACGGATTGGCCAATGTGGAAGCAATGACGATACACGGTTGGCCAAAACAAAACAAAAGACCGACCC